>PVKH010000214.1:0-43766 GCA_004027955.1 Chaetophractus vellerosus
GCGGCTTTTTGCCTTGCCCACTGCGGCTTTTGCCCTGCCCATGGCGGCTTGCCTTTCTCAAGGCCGTCTGCCCGCTCGGAGAGGTCCCCGGGAACCGAACCCAGGGCCTCCCATGTGGTACCCCAGCGCACTCTTATCCACTGAGCTATCTAGCCGGGCCCAGATCCAACGACTTTTAACATTTTGCCACATTTGCCAAATCCCTTCTTACTCTCTCCATTAATCCATCCATCCACTCAACATTTTGAGAGTATATAAATCATGCACTTTGAACATTTAATATTCTTAAGGTATATTTCAAAACAAAACAAAACAGGGGCATTCACTTATGTTACCACTTTAAGTTCAGTTATCAAGTTTCGAAAGATTTAACGTTGATATAACGCTTAGTTTATAGTCCAGGGTTTTTTTGTTTTTTATTTTTTCTTCAGTTATCCCAATAATGTCCTTTTGGGCATTTTCTCCATTATTAGATCAGTCCAGGATCATGTAGTGTATTTAACTGTCATTGTCTCTTTAGTCTCTCTCCTTTTTTTCTTTGAATATGGAAACATACATAACATAAACTTTCCTATCTCAGTCATTCCCAAGCATACCATTCAATGGGATTAATCACATTAATCCACAGTGTTGTGCTACTCTCACCACCATTCGTTACCAGAACTTTACTATCATCCCAAACAGAAACCCTCTACCATTAACTCCCCATTCCCCCTACCCCGCTACCTCTCCCAACCTATAATCTACTTTCTGTCTCTATGAATGTCTATATTCCTGTTCCTTAATATAATTGGACTCATACAATATCTGACTCTTTATGTCTGACATATTTCACTCAACATGATTTCTGTAAGGTTCATCCATGTTGTAGCATGTGTCAGAACGTTATTCTGTTTTATGGCTAAAGAATATTCATTTTATATACCACATTTTGTTCATCTGCTGGTGGACATTTAGGTTGCTTCTACCTTTTGGTTATTTTGAATAATGCTGCTACGAAAATTGGTGTACTAATATTTGCCCCTGCTTTTAATTCTTTGGTTATGTACCTAGAAGTTAGATTGCCAGGTTTTATGGTAGTTCTTTGTTTAACTTTGAGGAACTGCCAGACTTTTCCACAGTGGTTGCTCATTTCTTAAACAGGATTTCCTATAAGCATCACTGTAACCTATATGTGAACAAATTTACAGATCTGGGACAAGAACTCAGTTCTTCTGTTTACTAGTTAATGTCTTATTTTGTCAAATTATGTTTGGTTCTACTTTGATTATATCTTAGAAAATAAAAAAATTAATTCTGTATAATTTATTTATTTATTTTTTACTCTGACATGTTTATTCTTACTCCTAGAAAGGTAAAGTACAGGTAAATTTAGAAAACTGATACATGGTTGATTAGGTGTGATTTTTAACTTTTTCTGTGTCTGCCCTGTTCTAGCTTTCTTGGTAATCTGGGCCCTTGGAATTCTGTAGTATATTCTCCAGCCATTGAATTGTAGATTATACTTAATCGGAAATTTCCAGTGCCACCTATTAGGGAGATAAGATGTTCTTCCTTTCCTCTGAGGAACTTATAGGAGTGAGAAGCCAAATCAAGCCAACAGGCTTTGGAGCTAGGAAATAGATATTTTAATGATATTCTGTGCCTTTTTATCTCCAGGCATTTACAGAATTAGAATTATACATCATTAATAATGTTTCCACAAAGGGCAGGTAAACTAAGACTTGTAATAACATGAGTAAAATCCATGCTGTTTTGATAGTCAATTCTAAATTTAAATGTGCATTGTTGTTTCACAGTTTACCCTGTAGTAAAAGAGTGACATCTAATTGGTTCCCTGCCTACTTTCAAATGTATTCTTAGTATGAAACATTTCAGGATGGAGAATAGCAAGATAACGATGAACACCAATGGATCTATAACTCAGTTTAACCAAAATTAATACTTTGTTTTTGTTAAGAAATAAAACATGATGGATACATTTGAAGCTCCCTGGTTCCCTGCTCCGTCCCAATCCCCATTTCCTTCAGAATTAGCCATTATCCTGACTTCATTTAAATTGATATTTCTTTCTTTCTTTTGCAAAGAATTTTTGGCTTTCCTAAATTACTAGATTTAGTTAATTAACCAGTACTCTATGGTTATTTTTTCTTAAACATTTGTGTTTATTCTTAACTTACACCTGTTTTTACAACTACATATACTGTGACCCTAGAAAACAGAAATGAATTAACAGTTAATACATTCTTAGAGAACATTTAGTTCCTCTTTTGTTCTACAACTTGCCTAGTGCCACTTCTCTCTGGAGGGCTGAGGTTTATTTATTTGAATTATGCAAAGATATGCGCTTTCCAAATTTTGTGTGCTGTGCATTAGTATTAAATTATGTAATCAATGTACAGAATGAGACTGTCAGAAAAATAGAATTCCAACTAAACTGATATTTTTGTCTTAACAGTTTGGTAATTGATTTGATAGGCAATTATGAAGTTGTCATCAAGGCATATTTTCATTTCTTATAGTCCCTTTATTCATTTCATACACATTGATTGAGGATCCATTATATACTAGCCATAATACTAAATTCTAGGTAATTTACCGAATTATAAAACAGACATGATTTCTGCCTTTGCATTTGTTGCTCGCTCAAAACTGGAGAAAATACTGAGGAAACAAACCATGAAAATGGCTCGTTTGCTTACTTAAGTCGGTAGAGCTTAATTCTTTTAATTCTTTGTGTTACTTAACAGCTTTAACTGTGGAGAAAACTGGCATGATCCTGTTAAATGTAAGGTGAGTTTGTGTGGCATTTTTATTTTTAAATAATGCAATGGGGCTTTTCTGTGACTTGATGACTAAAAATTACAGCCTAGAATTTTATCTATCCTTTTAGTAGATAGAAGATTTTACTTTGCCCTTTTTATTTCAGATGATGGTTACAGAAAGAGAAGATAAAAATAAGTCAGCTCAAGATTACCAAGTTAAGGCACCTCCCTTGGCAGGCTTTGTAATTAGCTGAGGGGACTAACAACTTTGGAGCTGAGCTTCTTTTCAAACTCTAGGTTCCCCTCTCTGCTTCAGCCAGAGAAGGTCCTCCTTCTTACATAAGTCCTCCTTTGGCTGAGTTTATATATACTGCATATAAGAAGTATACAAGATTTCCTTTATTTAATAGGAAGTAAGCCCAGTGATAATCTTGTGTTTTGGCTTTTATATTTAAGCTTGACTAGTTAAATGCTGAAAACAATTTGCTGTCCTTTTTCTTAAGTCTTTTGTTGTATCCTAACAGTTATTGTTTTCAAACAGTGGTTAAAGAAGTGGATTAAAAAATGTGATGATGACAGTGAAACCTCCAATTGGATTGCAGCCAACACAAAGGTTGGTATTTTCCTTTAGCAACTCCTGGTAATGAAACTGATAAGTACAGGTGCAGTAACCTCACCTAGTTTAGGACCTTGTTTTCACCTTTTTCTCCATTAAATTTTTCCAGAAATGATCACCTATTTAATAGGTCAGTTTTCCTTTATTTCAGCACTAAGTTTGAGTTTATTTTGGAATATTTAATTTTTTAGAGTAGTTTAGAATATTGAGTACATTCTGCAGAATGTTTAGTACTCTGCTTTAGAAGTTTTCTTCTGTAGGAAGGAACATTAGTTTCTCTAGTCTGGGGTCTGGTAATGCCTCTTCATCATGTTGTTCTTGGTTACCTTTTAGTGCACAAATGTATTGTAGAGATTATTCCACCAAGCTTGGTTCTCTTAGACTTATTTACACGTCTGCCTTGAAAAGTCCCCAGTGCTTACCTTTTTAGGAGTCATTCATTTCTTTAGGGCAGGATTTGACTAGAACAACTAGGCAGCTGTTAGGTTTTAATATTGTAACTGGAATTAAAGCAAAGTGTCTTCAAATTTCACTTCATGGTAAACTTGTAAAATATAATTTGCTAGGAAACTTGACTCCTGAGAAATAGAAATATTGTGGTAATATGGGTATCCCTTGCCTTGTTGTTGTGTTGAAAATTATATTGCTCATGATACTAATTTCAAAATTCAATCTCTTTATGACCAAGAACCACTTCCCTTACCCAAGACAAAAATGTCTTACAAATGGAAGTAATCTTGTTTACTCTTTTATCACTAAGTGATTAGCAAGTAAATTAAATCTCAATTGTCTGTCCAACCAATATCTTATGTAAAAGTTTACAAATATCTCTCCTTTATTAAAAAATAGTTTGCAGTCTATATTTTATATTCTATCCATATAGGAAGTGACTTCAGTGATGAATGGTGGGCTGATTCATGGGCTATTTAGTATTTTTAGTATTGTTTCTCACATGTGAAGATCGTGCTTAAAGAATGCTCTTTGAATTGTTTGGTGTTAGTTATGACTTTGCACTGTTATATCACTCAGTCACAAGATAATGATAGGAGTAAGTAGTATAACCATGAAGGCCAGCATTCAATTTATGCCACTAGTACTCTGTTCTACCCCAAAAGATAAAAACATAAATATATATTTGCAAACTGTTTTCTTTCTCCCAGAAAGCATTAGTGAAAGCATACAGTGAGTCCTGTCGCATGTAACAAATGCCTGCATCTTTGAGAAATGCATGGTAGAAATTATTTGCTTTTTAAAAGCTATCATGGTAAATATAACTAATGTCACTCAAAACTCCTTGCTAAATACACTGTACTGTCAGGAAAGCAAATGGTTACTTCTTTTTTGTTATTTTTTAAAATTTCCTATCCAATCATTCTCTTTCGAAAATTGAAGCTTTCCCCACCCAAAAAAGAAAAAGCGATTCCATTTTAAAATATTATTTATTAATTAAAATCTCAGGCTCCTTAAATATGCTCTGTAAAACTAGTATTTAAAATAGGGTAGTATTTTGATAAAACTGTTGACTACAAACTTTACATCTTATTTATAGTTTTAATAAAAATAATAAGCAAGTTTGATTTTTCTAAAATTTTTAGAAGGAAAAAATGATATGCTTGCAGGTTAGAAATTTTGGCTCACTAGCCATTAAGAAAATAAGGGCTTGGTAAAAGTGATAGAAAGTGATCTCTGTAGCGCGTTTGTAAATGGTTTACAAGTAGAAGAATGGATGTTAGTCAGAAGAAAGTTGGGAAATTCAGTAGCCATAAAAAAAATGTACCGGTCAGCCTGATTGAGGCCAGATTTCTTGCGTTTGAATCCTGACTCTATCATTTATTTCCTATGTGACTTTGGAACAGATAAATGGAAATAGTAATAGTGCCACTATAAGGATTATGAGTTAATGCATATAAAACACTGAGAACTGTGCATGGGATATAGTAAATGCTCTATAATTAGTTCTAGATTAAATGATAAAGTATATTTACATGAATAAAATATTTTACCTCCCACATGCTGTATAAATGATAAGTACTTAAAATGTTTTTATCTCATAACTCCACTTAAAAAAATTCTTTTAAATTGCTGTATATCTTAAAAGTCAGCAATAATAATAATAACAGCTAATTTTTAATAGTGTTCATTAAGTGCTGGACACTGTTCTAAAGCTTTACATGTATTAATCACAATAATATGGTATTTAAAAATAAATTGAATCTAGAACTGGCTTCTCCTCAGTGGTAGTAATACAACCTAGTGTAGCATTGACACCAACTTTATAGTTTCTCTTCATAGGAATGTCCCAAATGTCATGTCACAATTGAGAAGGATGGCGGTTGTAATCACATGGTCTGTCGTAACCAGAACTGTAAAGCAGAGTTTTGCTGGGTGTGTCTTGGCCCTTGGGAACCACATGGATCTGCCTGGTAGGTTGGGGAAATGAAGGGAAGAATATGTTCACATAAGTATGTACTATGTACCACATATTATAGATACCGTTTCTACTTCATAGAGATCATGTTTAACTTGGACGCTATTTAAACACAGTGTGTGGTCAGTGTTAAAAGAGAGATATACAGAAGATGTGGAGAGAGAGAAGTGAGTTAGTCATATTTCACAGAGGAAGTAACAATTGAGATGAACTTTAAGGAAGACTAGTTCATTATTTTTTAATGTAGTGGAAAATACATACAGGGCAAATTGAGCAGCCTGAACAAAGGTACAGTACGTGAAAGTACATGCTGTTAGAGAATTGGGTTGTCTGTTGTCTCTGAAGGCAATCATTGAAAACTAGAAGGCTGTGTAAGTAACTCAGCCAGCAGGTATGTTTTATTTACGCTGCATACCATTACACAAAAATTTTGTCCAAAAGTTTAAAAATTGAGAAATTGCCCAACAAAATCCAGATATTTTAGCTACCCTTTGAAACCCAACAACAGGCCTTCATTACTGCTAGGCAGCAATTACCTGGAACTGAGTGGCAGCCCTTTAGAAAGGGACCCTTACTTTCCATTTTGCTATGTTCCCCTAAGACTGAAGCTTAATGTCATTTGTATTTATCACACCAGCAGCATTGTTTTTCATTTAGTAGAAATAAATATCTTTGTTCCATTTATATTTCTTATCAGTAAGACTGAGGATGCTTTGAGTTTCAAGAAAAGTGGGAGTGAACACATTTCTTGATAAAAGTGAAAATATTTCTGAGTGTTATAATATACAAATAGACCAATTCACTTAATTTGTGTTACTTGCCTGTCTGCTATTGGCATTTGAGTTTGTGTCCCCTGGTAGGTTGTGTGGGTAATAGGGAAAAATAGTTCGAAGATAGTCTGGTGCTTAAAGTACTATGGATATTATCACAAGGATTGTAAGTGGGATTAGCATGATCATATCTGTAATATAGAGTAGGTTGTGTATTATATGCTTTACATATATTATCTCATAGTTCTGGTTGCCTTGTAGAGAGTGAATGGGAAGGGAAGAGATTGCAAGTTCAAACAGAAGTAAGAAAAAAGTGATTTTGCCACTGTCAGAGCCAAGGGAGTATATTTAGGGTTTGGCCGTACAGGTACTCTGGATTTTAAGAAGACAACTTGGGAGATTAGAGTGTTTCCAGAAGCTAATTTCACCCTATCCTTTTGTAAACAAGCCTAGTGAAAGGGGAAGAGGGTGGCTAAGAATAATTATTTAAAAAGATATGTTTGTGTAAGGGAATCTGGTTACAACTCAAATTTTAAATGAGCTGTATTGGAACCTGAATAGTGTACAAAACAGATGATGGATACAGAAGAATGGTGTGAATCAGGAATGTCAATTACGCTGTCTGTGTCTTGCCTTTACCCGTACTGACGTTGCAAACACATCACAGCATGCTTTCCTCCTGAAATCTGAAAATTCCTCAAAATCTTCAAAACAGCATTCTAAGGTTATCAGTCATCTGAATTGGAAGTATGGGTGAATCCTGTTTGCTTTCCTGGGCTTATGATCCTTGATGATGTTGGTAGGATAAAACCCAGAATGAACTGAAGCTTTTAAATATCTCAAAAACATGAAAAGGGAGATTTTAAACAATATTTCAGATAGGGAAAGGGAGATGCAGATAGAGAAATGCTGATAGTTGATTTAATAGAAAGCAATTTATTTCTTTTTTTTTTTTTAAGATTTATTTATTTTATTACATATCTCCCCTTCCCCCCCGCTGCGGTGACGCGCCGAGACTGGTCACCACGCAGGCACGGCTTTCCCCGCTTGTGCGTGGCTTCTGCTTCCATTCATGGCTGGCTGCGCTCCATTCGCGGGCGACCTGCCCTGCCCGTGGCGGCTTTTGCCCTGTCCGTGGCAGCTTTTTGTCTTGCCCACGGCGGCTCTGACCCGCCCATGGCGGCTTGCCATTCTCAAGGCGGTCCGCCAGCTAGGAGAGATCCCCGGCAACCGAACCCGGGGCCTCCCATGTGGTATGCTGGTGCCCTATCCACTGGGCTATCGAGCCGGCCCCAGCAATTTCTGTTTCTGTCAAGGAGTGTGACCTTTGAGCTATGCTGAGTAGATTAATTTATTGGTAAGAGGTTTTATAACCCAAGCTGGGAGAAATTGATGTCTCCTGACCCAGGTTAATTGTGATTGGGATAAGATCACTGAACCACTCTTGGTTATTTTTGAGTAATTATGGAAAATAGACTGGGAGTAGATAAAATGTAATCCAAAATTTCCAAAATATGGGATTGGTTCCACTAACTATGGGCCACAGAACTTAATTCTTCTGTCAAGCAAAATCCCAGAATCAAATCGTATCACTAGGATGGTAGATTGTGGGATGGTTTTGTTGTTGGATTTCTGTCCCTCCCCCGCAAAGTATTTCAGTATGGGCTGAGATGTCTGTAGCCTAGGCCACGAATAGGACATGAATACAGGCAGGGATATTTGGGATTGATTGATCATGTCTAGGAATACAGATAAGTATTTGTGTTCATGTCTTTCTTATGGAATAACTTTAAAGACTTGCCAAAAGAATTTATCCTCATGCTTTTTATTCATGTAGTAAATATATATAGCTTTCCTGGTCAGTTTTTTTGGTTTGTTGTTGTTTGTTTGTTTGTTTTTAATCAAACAAGTAAGTTTTATTGGCATCTAAAAACAAAATTCACCCAACATTAAAATGTATTTTGATATTTATGTTGTTTTCTTTTTTCCTTTTTTATCCACTGCAGTATAAGGAACAAATCAAACACTTTGGAGAAACAGAGACCATAGTGTAGATTTTACAAAATCACTTTTTAAAATCTCTGTATTGTGCTCCTCAAATGTCTATAGCCAGTCTTTGCATAAAATATCATGGCTTTGTCTATTACCTTAAAATTTTGCAGCTGGTCAGTTTTATTGATGATTTGCTTGAACTAGTGTAAAAATCTTGTATACATTTTGGGGTAACATCAAAGAGGGATATTGAAATACATTGACCATTTATATCCTGAAAAACTTGACAAGTTGAAACAGTAGTTCCAGTTTAACAAGATTTAAATTAAATTCAAAACTGTTCTTTTAAAGCTTTAAATCACTTTTTAAGATTCTGAAGACATAAGTGAACAATATGCAAGCAGTATACTTAGTGGTGAAGAGCATGGCTTTTAGTTGACATGCAGGCATAAGTTTAATTCACAGCTCTCAAACTTTCTAGCTGTGTGACCTTAGGTATGTTACTTATCTTCCCTAAACCTAATTCTTCATCTTTTCGATGAGAATAATAATAATAGGGAACCAGCTGTGGCTCAATTGGTAGGGCTCTTGTTTACCACATGGGAGACCCTGGGTTCTGTTCCCGGGGCCTCCTCGAGCAGGCAAGCCGCCGTGCAGTGAGCTGACTTGGCGGGATGCCGCAGCAAGGGGAGACAAGCAGACACAGAAGAACACAAAAGCAAATGAACACAGCAAGAACAAGCAGCAAGGGGGGGATATATAAATAAATAAAAATAAATCTTTAAAAAAAAGAATAATAATAATACATATTTCATATGGTGGTTGAGAGGATTAAATGTGATAGTACATTTAAAGTCCTTAGCAGGTGCATCGTATGTAGTAAGCGCTCAATAATACCAGCTGCTCCAATAATTAGGCTCCCATAGAAGAGATAGTAACCAGGACAAGGAAGGGGCCAGTCTTACTCATCTCCACTCTAAGGTGACTTCTCTGGGCATCCTCCCTCCCCCACTTTGTATATTATTCTATTTTAAATCACTATAAATGATAATAACGTGTAAAGCACATAGTGCAGTATCCATGTGGATTAGATACTACAACACTCAGTTCTTATTAGCCTGGTAATTCTGTCTTTATTATTGTAGAACCCTGGATATTTTAACATCTCATTTGATCTGTTTTAAAGGAGGATGTTGGTTCTGGATGATCCAGGTTAAAATTCTGTGATTTGTTCCCTTTTCATTGTTTTCTTGCTTTATGGAATTCTCTTAATTTACTTTAAGGTACAACTGTAATCGCTATAATGAGGATGATGCAAAGGCAGCAAGAGACGCACAGGAAGTAAGTACATTTATTTTCACATGAGCGTTGAATAGGAATGTGCATTGTATATTCAATAGGGAATAGTTTAACAGTTTTCAACTCTGAAAGATTTGTATAAATATAATCCCAGGAAATACTGTATACTTATCTGTTTACATTTAGAAAGGGAATCTTATCCATAATGCTTATCAGGAGCATTCTTATTTATAGATTTCCTTCTCCCCCCTCCCCCCCTCCCCTCCCTTTTCCTTTTCCTTTTTCTTTTTCTTTTCCTTTCTTTATACGAGGGATTGAACCCAGGACCTCGTACATGGGAAGCAGGCACTCACCCATCGCTCCCCTGCTTTCTTTTAATTAATCTAATCACGCGGCACAACTTCAGGTTTCAGTAGAGTCTTGGTGTCATAATTTTTTCCCCCAAGCTAGGAGGGTAGAGAATAGCTTTTGTTAATTGGCCTTGTTGCTACTTATCGGCAATAATTCACTTATTTTTAATTATTTTAACCTCACTATTCCTCAAGAACTTTCCTACATAGTCAAAACAACTTATCTCACTTAACGAATTTAATAATTCCTAACATTCATCCAGTCCATGATTGAAATTCACCACATAACCCAGAAATATTCTTTTCAGAAAATTTCACAACCAGTGTATAAACCAGGATATGCTTTGTATCTGTTTATTATTGTTTCACCTTTTAACATTTAAAATTTATTTCTAATATTAAATCACTATAAACACAAAAGAATGTTTAGAACCTAGTCTGACATATTGTTAGAAATGAAAGTTCTGTACCACTTTTAAAAATACTGGAAATTATATTTTGTATTATAAACAATGATTGTTTCACAATAATTAGGATCCTTTTAAAGTGGAAAAATTAGTTGATGTGTTTGCTGAAATTAAATTATTGCTGATAGACTGCTATATAGCTGGGTTTTTTTTTAATTTAAATAGTGCAATGTGATAACTCATCCTTCCACCAGTTTTCTCTATTTCAATTATTGCAAACCTTCATTCCTACAAAGCATCATTATTTGATTTGAACAAAATTTATTATTGATGTAGTTTCTTCTCACTTATTAAATTTTGGTCTTCAGTTATAGGAGTTCATTCACATGATCCAGAATGTTTGGAATTTTTTTTCCCCATCAGATTATCATCAGATTTTTACACACATTAAATTTTTTTTTTAAATTAAACTTGTTTAAACATTTTAAAATTTCATGGACTGCTGAAACATTTAAAAATTTCACCCCTGCCCCATTCCATTATGTGGTCTTTAGAGTCCAATTTGAGATACATGACTCCATGCAATATTTTCATTATATATAAACATACATATACATTGTTTATTTAGTGGATGCACACCTATCAGAATTAATGGAGCATACCATGCATGTCTATCTGGCTATGTCTTTTTTGCCCACTTCCCTCACTCCTACTCTGGCCTACTGTTTACAGGAGGTTGCAGGAAAGTACTAGAAAATATATTTGGAAGTTGGCACACAGTCTGGAACGAGCCTAGATTGTACTCTTGAATGCGTTGGAAATCTGTACCTTTGTTATAGAAAAAATGTTGACTTTTAATATACTGTGCCACAGTGCTGACAGTGGTAGACATTTGAATCTTCCTATCTTCTAGGCAAGGAGTCAGAGAGTAAATATTTTCAACTTTCCCAACCATAAAGTCTTCCTTGGGACTTCTCAACTCTGTCTTTCTGTCTTTGTAACACTATAGCAGCCATAGACTTAAATGAATGGGCATGACAGTCTTCCAAGTAAACTTTATGTACAAAAACGGACAACTGGATTTGGGTTGCAGGCCATAGTTTGGCAACCTTTGTTCTAAGCATTCAGTTTTGGTTTTTATCAAAGGGTCTTCAGGCCACCGATTGCATTCCTCAATGCAGATTTTAGCAATTGAATGAAAGGTTAGTCTTATTTGCAGTGGTGGTATGAGTTTTCTTTTTTCATGTTGGATTTTAGAGATATCTTGGTGAAAACTTGTTAAGGAATTGTCAGATTAACTCAGACGTCCTCCAGTATCATATATCTTAATATGATAAGTTAGGTTTTCCATTCCATTTTGAGAATTTGAAAGGCTGAAAAGAATAGTGCTTTTGGGGAGATGAAATGCCAAGCAGATTATTTCCACATATTATATTTTGGGACTGGCAGTTTTCCAGTGTGTAAATGTTGATTTTATACCTGCCTGACTCTTGAAATAGCATGGCTTGTGTTTGTTTGGATGGTATGTTATCAGTAGTATATGATACTGGGTCATGTGATTGGCTAATTATGTGGTTCACTGTTAGTATTTCTAAGCAAGAGACCAACCATAAGTTCAGACAGTGTGTCATTAGTAGACTTTTAAGGCATAGGAAGAGAGAGAATCTGAGATTAAAAGAAATATGTAGGTGTTATAAGAAATCTTTGATGGTGATTGCATTTAACAAGCATTTATTTTCTGCATATTGTGTAATGGAGATATCAGGAAAGTCCATCCCCCTCTAGAAATTTAAAGTACAGTGGGAAAGACCTATGTGGTGTTTTTTTTTTGCAATGTGGTAAATACTACAAAACAAATCTATACTAGATATATTATTTCTTTAGTATCTTAGACTTTTAATATAACCGCAAAACCATTATCATATACATACACAGTTTTTAAAAGCAGTTCTTTGTTTAGAATCATCAACTATCCAGTATTCAGATGTCTCCAGTTGTGTCTTTTTTTTTTTTCTTCTTCTTCTTTTTTTAAAATTAATTCAAGTAAGGACCCACACAGCTCTACAGATCGATATCTCTCAGGTCTTCTCTAATCTGTAGTGCCTCCTCCTTTTCTTTTTCTTCTTTCTTTTTTTCTGGAGGGAGGTGGTCCTTGCCATTTAGTTGTTAAAGAAACTAGGTCATTTTGTCCTATTGAGTTTCACATATTCAGGATTTTGCTGATTGCAGTGCCATGGTGTTGTCTGATACATTTTTCTGTCCCTCTGCTTCCTAAAACAGGTGGTGGTTAATTCTAGAAACTTGATCAAATTCAGATTCAATTGCAGGGATAGAGATGTGGGGGGAAGGGGAAGAGGCACTTAACAGCTACCCAGTGGTGCTATATACTTATCAGCAGTTAGTGATTTTGCATCTTATTGTATACTATAGAATAGTACTATCCAATAGAACTTTCTATAATGATGGAAATGCTCTATATTGCTACTGTCCAATTTGGTATCCACTAACCACATGTGGCTATTAAGCACTGAGGAACTGAATTTTTATTTAATTAATTGAAATTTAAATAGCCACATATTGCTAGTGGCTAATATATTGGAAAGCACAGTTTTATTAAAAAGCAATATTTAATAACAAAGATAGCAGTAGAGTTTTTGTTTTGCTCCTAGCTTTAGCTTAATTTTCTATACTGTTTCATGAGTGAGTATAATATTAGCTTTTGTTTATAATACCTATTATAATTACGTGACCTTTATTTTTCTGAATGGGACAGCGATCTAGGGCAGCCCTGCAGAGGTACCTGTTCTACTGTAATCGCTATATGAATCACATGCAGAGTCTGCGCTTTGAGCACAAACTCTATGCTCAGGTGAAGCAGAAAATGGAGGAGATGCAACAGCACAATATGTCCTGGATTGAGGTGCAGTTCCTGAAGAAAGCAGTTGATGTCCTCTGCCAGTGTCGTGCCACACTCATGTACACTTATGTCTTCGCCTTCTACCTCAAAAAGAATAACCAGTCCATTATCTTTGAGGTAGGAGTAGTTGTGGGTGGTCGGGGGCACCCTGGGGGCACACCCTGTGTCATAGGACCACTTAGTCTTTCACAGAGAAGATTTTAAAGATTTCTGTCTGCTTAGAAAATTAGGTAAACAGTATTTATTAGGAAGATACAGGGAAGAAATTGAGATTTCTTGCCCTAAGTTATGTTCAAATTGATGTGGTTTAATCATCAGGCAGTTCAGTGTGTACATCCCAGAGTCAGTCCTGCATTGGAATCTTGACTTCATCACTTTACCTTTGTTGACTTGGAGATTACTTAAAGCCTTCTATTTCTGTATTTTAAAATGGGTATAATTGTAGACTTAATACTACTCGGATATAATGAGATTTAAGTGAAACAATCCATGTAAATTCTGTATACGGTATCTGGCAATTAATACATTCTCCATTCAGGTCAATCTAATCTTTGATATTAGAAGTTAATACAGTGTTTACCTTTGGTGGAGAAGTAGTGGCTAAGGGGGCTTTTGGTATGCTGGTATAAAAGTTAAAAGAAAAAACAAGCAGACAACAAGCAAACAGACAAGGGAGCCAAGTGTGGGGGGGGGGTAAAAAAAAAGTTAGCTGTTATTAGTAAAGGATTTTCAAATAAAGGTGCTCACTTAAAAGTGATACATGAAACACTGATGTCCATAGACTGGACAACAAGACTGACTAGCAGATGGGAATTTAGATGGGTACCATGCATAGAGAGCTAGCCAGAGTATTAAAGGATAATAAAATTTTAATTTTCCCATACGTACGTACAGTGTTTTCTTATAAGAAATAGGTGCAGCTAGAGTTAGTTGGTGAATCTTTAGCTCTTTTAAACAGTTTTAAAATTGCCTAGGAAGAGAGAGAAAATAAGTCATTAGAGATAAAAAAATGATAAAGAGCTTTATAGGTGCTGTTAAACCACGCATGAAAATTATGGAATCAGTGTTGAAAGCAGTCTTTAGGCAAAGCAGCAGCTAAAATGGTTTGTCTTTTAGCTTTCTTTTGAAGCCCGAAAGTTACTACTTATATCTTTCTTTTCTTGCAGAATAACCAAGCAGATCTAGAGAATGCCACGGAGGTGCTTTCGGGCTACCTGGAACGAGATATTTCCCAAGATTCTCTTCAGGATATAAAGCAGAAAGTACAAGATAAGTACAGGTGAGGTTTTTTTTTGTTTGTTTGTTTGTTTGTTTTTCCCAATTGCTGTTGAGCAAATTTTCTGCCAGTAGTGCTCTAGTATGCCTTAGCAGTGAAGTTAGGTGGTAGTGAAACCTGGGTTTAGCATGTCCAGTAACTGAGCTGCTGCCATGTTTCTCACAGATTGCTTCTGTCCATTGGGCAACGAATTGCACATAGTAGTGCTGGTCAAGCATAGAGGAGGAAATCAGCCATTTATCCCACCAGCTGATTCTGCTTCTTCTGTTCAGCTTTATCTACTTAGTTGCTGCCCTGCAAGGAAGAAAGAGCCTAAAAAGGGCAAGTGGCCATTAGGATCAGGGGTGAGAATAGGATGCTAGTCCTGTCATGGGGATCCTGTGGGTCATGGCTATTGACAAGTGAGCTACCCAAACTTACTTCTTAGAAGTTGTTTTTTGCTGCTGCTGTTTTTTTAAGATTTGTTATTTCTAAGGAAATAATTACTTTGTCCTTGGGGTAGATGACACTTTAGATACACCACCTCTTACACTAAAGATGCAAAATGTTTGATTTCTCAACATGAAGCTCTTTCCCCCTGAGTTTTTTTTTTCCTGGAAAATGCTAATTTCTCTTTAATAGTTAAAATCGTGGTAGGGAACTTTGGGAGATTGGAAGACTTGGAGATTTAGTTAGTCCTTACTAATATTTTCACTTTGCATAGCTAACTATAGCTTACTAAACTACATTGTGTTTATAGTACTTTATAGTTTACAAAGATTTTTACAGATGTGAGTAAATAACTCTTGTAATTACTTCTGAAACTTGTAATTTATCTGTTGAATGAGATGATTTATCAGGCTCCTTGGAACTTCTAACACTTTATGCTCTAAAATTAATTCCCAGGTCTGGGAATCATGACTCTACGGAAAGTATGGTGTTAACTTTTTAGAGAGAGTTTGTCTGTACATCTAGACCTGGAAATGTGCCTATTTAAAACAGGTGCTTGGTTCTGAGTCTGGATAAACTGTAGGGGTACCTTAAAAAAATAAGTAATACCTGTTTTTACTAGTGGAAGCTGACAAGATTTTTCTCTCTGTCTTTGATTTACAGATACTGTGAGAGCCGACGAAGGGTTTTGTTACAGCATGTTCATGAAGGCTATGAGAAAGATCTGTGGGAGTACATTGAGGACTGAGAATGGCCCTGCATAAAATGAACTCTGAAAACTTTACCATCTAGAGTGCTCATGCAATTAAAACAAACAAAACAAAACAAAACAAACACAAACAAGGAGGCACTAAGCCTATTCTGACACCGCTGGTCTATAGTACCGGAATTCTGTTTTGTTAACGGAAAGTTTAAGTAAATTATATTGTAATAAAAAAAGGTAGATAAACCATTGTACAACAGTATTCTAGGCCGCCAACAAAAGTGTGACAGACACACTAAAGCCCTCCAACTTTAACTTGTAACGTAGCTTCATTCTCAAAGCTGACTCCTTTTTTCTTTTTCTTTTTCCTTTTCCTGAGTATATTACGGTTAAAATTTAAAACAGCTCCTTGACACTGCTTTTCATGCCCAAACCAGCCATTTTGTTGTACTTTGGTAAAGCACCCCTTCTCCTTCCCTACATCCAAATACACCTACACACACAGACTGACTCTTTCTCTCATACCCCAAGGTCATGAGTGAATGATTATTAGCTCCTTGTAAAGAAAATTCTTGGGGGTGGGGAAGGGGGTAGGCAGCAAGAGGATTAAACACAAAAAAGGAAAAAAACAAACAAAAAAAAAACAAAAAAAACCTTTGTATATGACTTTTAAAACAAGAGGACAACACAGTATTTTTCAAAATTGTATATAGCGCATATGCATGGACAAAGCAAGCGTGGCACGTGTTTGCATAATGTTTAATTACAAAAAATATTTATTCTTAAAAAATCTTCAAGATTATGTCTATTTGCTGTGCATTTTCTTTCAGTTTGCTTTATCTTTCCAGGGTTGGGGGATGGATAAAAGGTGTGTTGTTTTAGCTTCTCTGGAAGACCTAATTAGAGCTCTTTTTTTTAGGAAAATGAGATTTTCCTACTCCTTAGGTTGCTTCGCCTTTTGGGCTTTGGTATATCAGTTGCTGGCCATGGGCTTGACAAAGCCTAGAATTCTCAGTTCTTGTTAAGGGACAGGGAGGCCCAGATCTGACTAAATGAGATGGCCTGATATGGACTGCAACAGGGAGCTTTGTTGTTGTAGTTCAAGAATGTCCCAATCCCCCAGCCTCCTCCTCTTCCATGGCCTCGTGCATCTATTTACCCAAGCCCTTGTGTGCCCATGTCATGCACACAGCTGAAGGCTTCTTAGCCTTTCTATCACATCCAGAAGAAGCATTTCAAAAATTTTTTTTAAATTGCTGCTTTGAGCCCTTAAGATTTTAGTTATGGCTCTTCTCTCACCCCCTTCTCCATGTTAGGGTGGCAAATAGAATGTTTTTGCTTTAAATATAAATAAATAGCCATTCACTTAGTCTCAGATTGTGAATTTAAAATGGCAAATACTGAAATTGCCTGTGTGTGTTGCTGTGGGTTCAGTTTGAAGGCAAACACCCCTAGAACATGATATTCCCATCTAGTGCATTTAAATAGAAATCACTGAGTTTGCTTCTTTTCTATTGCCAGCAGGTAGGAGAATTAATAATGCATTTTAGCTGTGATGTCCATTTTTATGAAATTTCTACTAAGCTATGTTAAAAGTAAAGGATGGTGGTGGTTTTATTACCTGTATACCCTTTTAGGCCATTCTGGCTATGGTAATTTTCAACAGGTCAGCATCCCTAAATCTGTCAGTTTTACACAGGAGTGCAGAGTGAACTAGGCTACTAGATTAAGAGGTCTTAATAAATACCCAGTTTTGGCTGAGGACTTCTTTGTCTTCCTTTGTCTTGTGCCTAGGAAGTGTTTACCATTTGTGAGGCAGCTTTGTCTGCTCTTGCATTGTACATCTTATTACTCCATTGGGAAGTAGGTTCACTTTCCTCTGGCCTTTTGCCTAAGTTAGGCTTTGCTGAATCAAACCCTACTTTTCCTTTTAGAAAAGGTTGTTATATGAGATGTACTTGCAACTCTTCTTTTCCCATCAGAAATCAGTGAATGTTTGCTGAGTATATTATGCTGCTCCCTTAAACCACTTGTAGCTTCAGGATCAATTTTAGGTGTACCTTTTATTCTTCCCTCCCTTTCCACCTCAGGTGTAAATCTAAACTCACTGTCTGCTTCTTCATATTCTCTTCTCTTCCCACTTCTCCCATCATCCATTTGACTTCAATTAATTTAAATGACTGCCATAGATCTTAAAATACATTATCAAAACTAAGATTTTTTTTTTTTTTAGAAAGCTTGAATAAGTTCCTTTCCCTGGTAACTTTGAAAAGCAGCTGGATTTTCTATATCGATACATGTGACTCCCAAAAAATGCTTTCTGTATGTGTGGTGGTTTTTAAAAATCTTATCAGTTCACTTTGCGGTATCTAGATTTAAGTGTCATAAATCTCTTTATGTGCTCCTTTTGGGACAAATATCCAAAAACAGTGTGTGTGTACTTCTTAATATCAGCCCCCACCCATGGAGGAACAGTGCTTTTTAGAGATGCTTTCTAGTTTCAATGTTGGCATACTATCTAAAGGTATTAATTACAGTTGTGGGTGTAGTCCCTAATTTGTATGGATCAAGGTATACTATACTGGCCTTTTCTACTTCCAAGCTTTTAACAGCTATCTCCATATTTGCCAGAATTCCTGAGTTAACTACTTTCATTGTTAGCTTCAGTGCCCCCAGCTGGAATAGGCAAGCCATATTGTATGACAGCTTCCCTATTTCACCTACTAAGTCTGTCAGAGGGTTCTATCAGTTCATAGCAGGCACCAAGTTTTCCCTGTCTTCTTGAGGGCAGTTACATTGTCTTTTGAAAAGTGCATGTTTCGTTTGAAAATTCACATTCAGTGTAGATGGATTTTCAATGATTTACAATAAAAATTTGATCTGAAGCTCAAGACACAAACCACAGTGGTAAAATTGAGTAGCATATAATATCAGACTCTAAATTCTGTGTAATTTGCTGCAAACCAGATTGTATGTGTTTTATGTGTGTTTAAATAAATATATTAAATACACGTGTATACATACACACATAAACAAGAGATCTAAGACTGACTGACTTGATTTAAAGTGGTTGAATCTGCAATGTAAAATGTGGTTCAGCCATGGTTAGGAACTGAAATTTAAAGAGAGAAAAGGACTTAATGTAACAGATTCTTTTAGCTACAAATCCCCGTATAGAGCACTTGGGGGATGGGAGGGGGTGGGTTGGTGAGACAATCAGATCGGTAAATTGATTAAATGCTCCTAACCCTGTAATTTTGTGCATAGAGCACCCTGTGCTGTGGAAATAACTGTTCTTAGATTTTCATTGTAACTGGACTGTTCAGGTTGCCCAGAGGGAAAGAACATTCCTAATTCTAATAAAATAAACTTTTATTTTGTTATTCCATTAGTTACTTATGTTTATTTTTATAGTTAAAAAAAGATGTATTGGTAACCCAAGAGCCACTTTTATTATGTGCCTTATTCACTGTTCCTATTTAATATAAAATGTCAAGATCTGGTTTAGTTTCTTTGAAAGGAACTGTGAATGAGACTATCCCCAACCGTTAACTTGGTTACTGAAACCTTCAGAGCATTTTCTGAAAGTGTCCCAATTTCTGTGTCTCCAAATTGAATTTAAATTGCTGTTTGTGTTGCAACAGTGATTTATGCTACATGCTCAGTAGATCTTTGCCTTTTTTTTTTTTAAGGAAATATACTAGAAAATTATTCGCAAGCTCAAAACTTGATATAACTTCCATGTAGCTCATTTTTAGAAGCTGGTATCTCCTGTAAGGATGGAGAGAGTGTTGTTTTCTTAAAGACCTCAAAGTTAGAAGAATTTATCATTTGTTCTAGTCACATCCAGCTTTTAGGACAATTTAATTTGGTCCTATTTGGATCTGTAATTATGAGGCTTCGTTTATCACTTTCGACTTTCAAGCACTTTAATGACTTATATTACCCTCTAACGCGAGGATAGAAATTTTGTAAAGTTACAAAAAGAAAATAGGACTTAACTAGATTAAGTAACTTGCCCAAGTATTCACAACCTCTCAAATCTGGGTCACAAGGAATATTGCACTACCTCTTTGTATCCATATTTTCTTATTCTGGCCTCAGAATGACCTAGAATTCAATACCAGGGAAGTTGGTTCTTAACTATAGTTTTGTGCTTTTAAACAGCATCAAAGACTACATAAATACCTGTCACTGCTTCTTTTAGAGGAATGCTATATACTATCTCTGATCTTTTAATTGGTTGCATATTTTGCAACTAATTTGGCTCTATAATTTGCCCAATAGTTGAAACCAACCATGGATAGAAGAGGAGCCTTTCCTATCTTGCAGATTAGGGCATTTCTCATGTGAAGACCATATTACATGTGACAGTTGAGAATAAATGACCATATTACATGATACAGTTGAGAATAAATGATACAGCATACAGTTGATTAAATAGTGCCCAAGCAATTTACAGTTGTTGGTCTAGTTCAGATGAATTTCCAATGTAAAGAATCTTGTATTTTCTATTGGAATTTGTTACAGGATTTGTTTTATAACTGATAAAACAGCCAATACTCATTTAATCTCAGCATTTCTCCTTGAAACTGGATGACCTTTGTAGGTAATTGTTTGAAGACAAGTAGCATTTTTAGAAAATCTTGACACCTTAAGTAACAGGATAATGTGAGGGCCCCTCAGATTTTTCTGATTTCTTTCACTATAAATTTGGTGTATTTTAAGGATTTGCTTCTTAATTACCCAAGATGAAATAGCCAACTCAGAGATACTCAGTTGGAAATCAAATAGTGCCCAGAGTAAGAGTAAGCAGAATAAGCCAAGGAGATTTTTGTTTATTATTATTATTATTGTTATCATCATCATTATTATTTTTGCCTTTTGTGGAATTTAACCAACTTTTGGGGCAACTACTGTTGATCTTTCTCTAGGTAGCATTTAGGATGGGAAAAGTAATAGGTAATTCTTTTGAAAAGCAGTTTTCAGACTGATTAAACCATTGATGGCTGATTTAGGGCCATTTTCAGGGGCAGTAATCAAACATTGATATGTAGCAGCTTTAACAATGCCAAAATTACAACCGTATTATCATAGGGATCTCAAGTAATCCTGGAGTCTCAAATTCGTCTATAAGAGCCAGATAAATATTTTTAAGAATGGACAACTCTAGGCTAGTTGGACTCTGAGAAGCTTGTGAAATTCTGACTTTATGTGAAGTCTCCCAATTTTGAAATGTTAGCAATTTACATTATTTTTATATGTGGGTATAAGAATAACTGTACATTGGCCATATTCCATCTTCTCATAGTCTTGTGTTGCAACTTAATGCTACTATCCATCTGACATTGTTCAGACCAGTGGTTCTCAAATTTGTCTGCACGTTGGAATTGCTGAGAAGCAATTGCAATTTAATTATTTTGGGGTGTAACTTGGGCATCAATATTTTTTAAAGCCCCTCCTCCCATCCCACTAAGTCCCCCACCCTCACCCCATCCCTGGTGTTGCTAATGTGCCTACAAGGTTTACACCATAGATAGACTGACTTCTAAAGTAGAAAAGAGGGAATATAGCGGAACACTAGGTTAAAAGAGGAAAAAGCATTCGTATTTGGCAAAGTCACAGTCTCAGGGTGGGGTCTAGCTGAGTGAGTTTTTGTGAAATGGTGTCACCCAAGGGTCATGTGTAGTGCCCAATTTGTTTTTGTCAGCTTTATGGTAAGTGGGTCACTTGGAGAAAATAATTCAATTCACAAAACCAAAAGCCTTACTGAGAAGTAGATCTGACAAGCAAAGTAGTATTCTCATGCCAACTGGCAATACTTTCTCTTCCCAAAGGGGAGATTAAAGTAGTGTAGCATCTGGTGAAGGAAGTTGAACATTTATAAGAAAGCTGGTTATTATGCAATTTCCATCAAACCAGTGCACACTTGTACTTAATTAAGTTCAGAGCACTTATGAGTTCAAAATTTTCTTTTACTTTCATTCTTTTGATAATCTTGTATGTCAAAAAAATGGATTTCCTTATTTTCATTCCCTAAATGGTGTAGTAGAAAGAACATTGATACTTCTCAGCCATAGTTTTCCCTTTTGTAAAATAGGGATACTAATAGTAGCTCTAATTTGTTGAGTGCTTCTTGCCAGATGCCTTATTTATATTATGTGTCCTCTAAGCAGCCCTAAAATAGACATTGTTATCCTGTTTTATAAATGAAACAGACTAATTACAGACATTTAATTGTAGAAGGTTACACAGTGACTTTATGGTAGGGCTGTGTTTGATTATGTGTTCATTCTATTAAGTTATGTTATCTGTTTTATGGGAATATTGTAAGGATGAAAGAAAAATTAATGGGGGGAAAAAGCATAGTAAGTATACATTTTAGGCAAGAAAAAAAAGGGTACAGAGCTGTCTCACAGACTCCCAAAGGCAGGATGAGACTGAACCTATGAACTTGAAAGCCATTTTGGACAACTAAGCTGTCATGTTCTGTGCATCTGTACATCTTTATCATTCTCTATATAAAACAGGTTCTGCCTTTCCTTGCAGCTACACCATAGCTCTGGGGTGTTACATATTAACTGTTGGAGACACATGTAGACCTATCAAGGCCATGGGGCAGAGTCAACAGTACAAACGTCGTTCTTGCGGGCTTACCCTTGTGGCTTGGGGAGCAGAACTAGGAGATCATGGTTACCTGGGCACATATTATAGAAGGTCTCCATGACAAAACTGAAATGCCCTGAACATTTTCTTTTTTTAAGTAAGTGTAAGGAATTAGTATAGAATAGATGTGCATTGTCTTGTTTAAACTCGCTATGCGAATAATTGCCATCACCATTTTATAAATAACTATATAGAAACCCAAAGTGGGTAACTTCCCTGTTACTAAATAGCAGAACAAAGATTCAAACCTAGATTCCTTTAGGCAACATTCATGGTGCCAGGCACTGTTCTAGACTCTGGAGGTTCAGCAGTGATGAACAGGGGGTTTGTTTGAATTTCTTAATCATAATTGTATGAGGAGGCTCACTGGATTGCCCAAGGTCACCCAGCCAGTGAATGGCACGGCTGGATCCACATCTTCACATTTAATGCTATATTCTTTTCACCACACTAACTGCTTCTTAAACAGCCTTGCCAAAAACACCTTTTAAAATTACGTAGATTGATTAGGGGACTTCCACTTTTACATTGCCCTGAAGACTTAATGACATTGTTATTTGGGACTCTTCTATGTTCAAAACAAGCCTCTTGTTGTTATCCTCAGATACTTACTATTAAGAAGGACCCAAAATAATGTCTTTTTCTCCACATTTGAAAGTCATCCTAGCATTTTAATGAGCAAGTTCCCTCTTTCCAGACCCTCTCCAGGAGGCCTGGCTACCTGTTTTGAGCTGATCACATTGACTTCATATGCATATATTTTCTGACTTTGGCTTTCTTGGCACTTGTAATTCTCTCCTCACTGACTACACCTATATTAGTTTGGCTATTTACTCAAGTTGCCTGCCTTTTGCCATAGATGGAGTAGAAATATAAAAGGTGGTTTTAGAAATATAAAACTGTAGTTCTCTATAGTAGACAATTCTACAGGAAGCTTTTAAAGCTGAAAACTTGTTTAGATAGATTTTAAATTTCTTTCTGATGACTAAAATATGCTTCTGTATGGGTAATAAAGCAATGTCCTAGAAGCCACTTCAGTGCATATTAGTTGGCGATTAGAATTATGAATCTGGGTCTTGTGCAGAAATAATCTAGCTGTCTGACATCCATTGACCAAGTTGTGATACCTGAGGAGTGAGCATACATACTGCAGGATTTTGTCCTAAGTTTTCTTATGGAGCCTATCCAAAAACACCACTACTTGTTGAATTCCCCAGCTTTCTCCTGCAGGAAGACTCCCTTTCTATGTGTACTCCTACCTGTTCAGATCACATCATTTTCTCAGGGGGAGTGCAGCATAAAATGATAAGTAGGGGAGGAGGTGTAGCTCAGTGTTTGAGCACCTGCTTCACATGTATGAGGTCTTGGTTCAATACTTGGTACCTCCCCTCAAAAATAAAAAGATAACCAGCATTGCATCTCTGGTGGGCCTAGTTGGGCAATAGACAGTTTAATGGAATGCTCTAAAATTGTAAGTTCCTGCACCTGCTCTCAATTAATTTATAATCTAATTGTTGGTCTGCTTGGTAATGAACACAGTTTGCTTTTTAATAAATTCCCGACCATGTGGCCCTGACTTGTAGTTCATTTCTACATAACTAGGAATTTTCTAACGAGAGAGGAAACATGGCCTGAATGTCCACCTGCTTTGGAAAAGATACCTACTTTGGATAGGAAATGATTTTGTATTAAAAAATCCTGGGACTGATTTGGAGCAGCAAATGCCAGAGAACGGGTTTAATGAGGAGTGATAGTGTTCTGCATGTCTTTGAAGAATTCATTTTTACCCCATTATTTTGACTAGTTTGCAATAAAGTGTGTTTAGTACTGTGCTTTTAAAGATCTCCACCATGTATCCAAGTTAAAATCAAATTAGTACAAGTCAGTGCCTTACAATGGTCAAATGGGTTGCTCATTAACCAATGGAAATAAAAGACTGTTGATTCCACAAAATTGCTTCACAGATTGTAAATGCTATTTCTTTGAGATCTTGACTGTGTGCCCTTTAAGATAAATTCCATAACCAAAGGCCTAGCCCTAAACAGATTAGAGACCAAAGATCACACTGAGGCAAACAGAACAGGTAGGTTAGTAAAGGTTGGGGTCAGATGCTTCTGGAAGAGTGATCCTCTTCCCACCTTTATTTTCAATTGAGGTATAATTAATATTAAGTGTTCAATTTGATGAGTTTTGACAATCATATACACCTGTGTAATAACTGCCCCTAAAATACATAGAACATTACTATCAACCCAGAAAGTTCTGTACACCTTTCAAATCAATTCCCCCTTCCTCTCTCCTCCAGTGATCACTTGCTCATTGCTATCACTAAAGTTTTATTTTTCCTGTTTTTGGATGTTTATAAATGGAATCAGTATGTACAATTTTGCATTCTGGCTTCTTTCACTTAAAGTGCTTTACAAATGCACCCATATTCTTATGTGTTATTGGTAGTCTGTTCTGAGTTTATTGCTGAATAGTATCCCATTCTATAAATATACCATAGCTCATCCATTCTATTGATGGACATTTAGAATGTTTTCAGTGTGGGGTGATTATGAATAAGGCTGCTATGAATATTCTTATACAAGTTGTGTGTGTGTTTATATTTTCATTTCTCTTCGATAAATACCTAGGAATAGAATTTCTGGGTCATATGGTGAATGTATTTTTAACTTTAAAAGAAACTGCCCTCCTATTCTCCAAAGTGGTTTTACTGTTTTGTACTTCTTTCAGTGATGTATGAGTTCCCGGATGCTCTACACCTTTGTCATTATTTACTGAGGTCAGTGTTTTTGTTAGCCATTTTATTGGTTGTAAATTACACCTTTGTGATTTTAATTTACATTTCCCTGATGACTATTGATGTTGAGCTCCTTTACATATACTTATCTTCCATTTGTACATTCTTTGTGGTCATTCGGGCTTTTTCCCATTTTAAAATTGGATTATATTTTTATTGTGGTTTTATTTTATTGTAGTTATTCTTTATATTCTGAATATTTTTTGTCTATTCATTTTCTTATTGGGATTTTTTTAAAGATTTATTTTTTATTATTTATCTCCCCTTTCTGCTTGTTCTTGCTGTGTTCATTTTTGCGTTCTTCTGTGTCTGCTTTTCTCCCCCTGCTGCGGCATCCCGCTGAGTCAGCTCACCGCACGGCAGCCTGCCCTGCCCACGGCGGCTTGCCTTCTTGAGGCGGTCTGCCTGCTCAAGGAGGCCCTGGGAACCAAACCCAGGGCCTCCCATGTGGTAAACCGAAGCCCTACCAATTGAGCTACAGCCAGTTCCCTATTGGGATCTGTTTTAAAAAGCTACTTATTGTGGTAACATAAAACACAAAATTACCCATTTTAACCATTTTTAAATGCACAAATTCAGTGGAATTAATTACAGTAACAATGTTGTGCTACTATCACCACTATCTATTACCAAAACTTTTTCATCTGTTCCCATTAAGCAATAACTCCCCATTTCTCTCTCCACTTGGCCCCTTGTAACTTCTATCTGTAACTATCTGTCTTTATGAATTTGCTATTCTAGATATTTCATTTAAGTAGAATCATGTAATATTTTTGTCCTTTTGTTTCTGGCCTATTTCACTCAACATAATGATTTCAGGGTTCATCTATGTTATACCATGTATCATAACCTTATTCCTTTCTATGGTAAATAATATTTCATTGTATATATATACCATATTATGTTTATCCATCTGTTGATTGATATTTTAGTTGTTTCCACCTCTTGGCTGTTGTGAATAATGCTGCTGTGAACCTTAGTGCGTAAGTGTATAAGTATCTGTTTTCAGTTCTTTATATACCTAGAAGTGGAATTGTCTGGTCATATTCCCACTAACAATGTACAAGGGTTCCAATTTCTTCTCATCCTTGCCAGCACTTGTTATTTTCCATTTTTAACATTAGGCATTGTAACATGGGTGTGAAATGGCATCTCATTGTAGTTTTGATTTTCATTTCCGTGATGACTAGTGATGTTGAGTATCTTTTGACATATTTATTGACCATTTGTATATTTTCTTTAGAGAAATGTCTGTTCAAGTCCTTTGCTCATTTTTATTTATTTTTTAAGATTTATTTTTTATTTATTATATATACCCCCCTTTCTGCTTGTTCTTGCTGTGTTCATTTTTGCATTCTTCTGTGTCTGCTTGTCTCGCCCCGCTGCGGCAACCCACCAAGTCAGCTCGCCACACGGCGGCCTGCTGCTCATGGCAGCTTGCCCCGCCCATGGCGGCTTGCCTTCTCGAGGTGGTCTGCCTGCTTGAGGAGGCCCTGGGAACCGAACCCAGGGCCTCCCATGTGGTAAACCGGAGCCCTTACCAATTGAGCTACAGCCGGTTCCCATCTTTGCTCATTTTAAAATTGGGTGTGTGTCTCTTTGTTTTTGAGTTGTAAGAGTTCTTTATTCTGGATTTATTGGGATCTTTTGATGAACAGAAATTATTTTTGATAAATATACTTCATCAATGTTTTATTTTATGATTAGCACTTTTTGTGACCTATACAAGAAGTCATTGCCTATACCAACATTACAAAGAATATGGTAAATTGCTTATATTTTCTAGAAGTTTTAAGGCTTGAGATTTTATGTTGAGTCTATGATTTATCTCAAATTAATGGTTTGAGGTTTTACTTACATCATTTTATGTGTTATGTTAAGGTCTATTATCCATCTCAAATTAATTTTTTGGGTACAGAATGAGATTTATTTCAACAGTTGCTCTGCAGCATTTATTTAAAATATTTTCTTTCACTCATCAGATTGACTTGCACCTTGGTTGAAAGTCAGTTGACAATATATGTGTATTTTCTATTTATAGACTTACTATTCTGTTCCATTATTCTATTTAACTATTCTTACATCAATACCACACTGTCTAGATTATGGGATCTTTATATTAAGTCTTGAAATTAGCCAGTGTAAATTCTCCACTTTTTTCTTTTTCAAGATTGCTTTGTCTATTCTAGATTCTTTACATTTCCATATAAATGTTAGAATTAGCTTGTCTATATCTTTAAAAATGGCTGTTTGAATTTTGATAGAGGTTGTTTTGGATCTATAGGTCAATTTAGGAAGAATGTACATGTTACTAGTATTTAGTTAGTCAATCCATAAACATGGTATATATCATTATTTATTTAGGTCTTTAGTTTTCCGTACATAGGTCTTACATCCATTTCATTAGATTTCTTCTTAGGTACTTGATTATTTTAAATACTATTTTAGATTTTTTATTTCATTTTTCCAATTATTTATTGCTCATATATAGGAATACAATTTATTTCTGTGTATTAGCTTTGAGTCCAGTGACCATTCTAAATTCATTAGTTCTACAAGTAGCTCTTGTAGATACCTTAGGGTTTTCTACATACACAACCATGTAGTCTGCAAATAACATTTTTACTTGTTTTCTGATTTTTTTTTTTTTGCCTTTATTTTGTTGCCCTGTCTTATTGTACTGGCTAAAACTTCTAGTACAGTGTTAAGACGGTGAGAGCAGACATCCTTGCCGTATTCTCAATCTTAAGGGGAAAGGTTTTAATATAGGTTTTTCAAAGATGCTCTTTACTAGCCCAAGGAAATGACTTTCTAATCCTACTTTGCTGAGAATTTTTACTAGGAAGGAGAGTTAAGTTTTGTCAGATACTTTTTCTCATCTAATAAGACTATCATATGTTTTTTTCTCTTTAACTTTGTTATTATGGTATATTACAGGGATTGGAAAACTATGGCTACTGGGCCAAATCTAGCCATAGCCTCTTTTTTAAAAAAGATATATTTTATTTATTTATATATCCCCCTTCCCCCCCCACCCCCGTTGTTTCAGGACCTCCCATGTGGAAGAGAGGTGCTTATTTTATATTTTATATGTTATAAACCTCACAATACATTATTGTTGCTATTCATACTTTCCAGCAATCTAAGGTTATATTTCTTATAATTTCTCTTAACTCTGAAGAACTTTTTAGTATTTCTTCTAGTGCAGCTTTGTTACAGATGAACTCCCTCAGCTATTATCTGTCAGAGAATATCTGTATTAAAAGAAATCATTGCATTGTCTTCCACTCATTTGTTTCTGGTGAGAAGTTATCCATCATTTTTTTGTTGTTGTTGTTACATATCCCTCCCCTTTCTGCTTGCTCTTGCTGTGTGTTCATTTTTTGTGTTCTATGTCTGCTTTGTCTCCCCCCGCTGCGGCGACGCGCCAAGCCAGCTCACTGCACAGGCGGCTTGCCCCGCTTGTGGGCGGCTCTGCTTCCATTCCCGGGCGGCTTTGCTTCGTTCGCTGGCGGCTCACCCTGCCTGTGGTGGCTTTGCCCTGCCCGTGGCGGCTTTTTGCCCTGCCCACGGCGGCTTGCCTTCTCAGGCGGTCTGCCCGCTCGGAGAGGTCCCCAGGAACCAAACCCGGGCCCTCCCATGTGGTGTACTGGCGCCCTATCCACTGGGCTACAGCCGGCCCCTATCCATGATTTTTATTGTTGCTCCTCTGGTCATAATGTGTCTTTTTTTCCTATGGCTGCTTTTAAGATCTGCTCTTCACTTGGTTTTCAGCAAGGATATGTCTGACTAGGATATGTCTATGGTTTTCTTTGTTTGGAGTTTACTGAATTTCTTGGATCTGTGTTGATGTATTTCATTAATATTGGATATTTCTTGGCCATTATCTCCTCTATTTCTTTTACTCCATACTGCCACCTCACTTCTCCTTCTAGGGCTCTAATTACACATATATTAGTTTGTTTCATACTATCCTACAGATCTATTTTTCTTTCTTTTATTAGAATCCTATAGATCTTGGATGAATTGGTATTGTTTTTTTTTTAATTTAATGAGTTTATGTGGTACATTACAATAATTATTTTTATAGGCATTTTTTTACATTTCTCAAATGTATTAGACACAAATTTTTTAATCAAACAATATGTACACAATATATTTGATTCATAGTAATGCATTCATACAGTATTTGTCCTTTTGTGTCTGGTTTGCTTCACTCAGCTTGTCTTCCAGGTTCATCCATGTTTTCATATGCTTTCTTCTTACAGCTGCATAATATTCGATCGTGTGAATAGACCACAGTTTGTCTATCCATTCGTCTGTTGATGGACACCTGGGTTGTTTCCAACATTTGGCAATGGTGAATAATGTTGCTGTGAACATCAGTGTGCAGATGTCTGTTCGTGTCACTGCTCTCAGTTCTTCTGGGTATATACCCAACAGTGGTATTTCCGGGTCATGTGGCAACTCTATATTCAACTTCTTTAGGAACTGCCAAACAGTCTGCCAAAGTGGCTATACCATTCTGCAATCCCACCAACAGTGAAGAAGTGTTCCTATCTCTCCACATCCTCTCCAACACTTGTAGTTCTCTGTCTTTTTAACAGTGGCCATTCAAATAGGTGTGAAATGATATCTCATTGTAGTTTTGATTTGCATTTCCCTAAGCATGAGTGATGTTGAGCATTTTTTCATGTGTTTTTTTGCCATTTGTATTTTTTCTTTGGACAAATGTCTATTCAAGTCTTTTTCCCTTTTTTTAATTGGGTCGTTTGTCTTTTTATTGTTGAGTTGTAACATCTCTTTATATATCCTGGATATTAAACCCTTATCAGATACGTGATTTCCAAATATTTTTTCCCATTGAGCCGGCTGCCTTTTCACCCTTTTGACAAAGTTCTGTGAGGTGCAAAAGTGTTTAATTTTGAGGAGGTCCCATTTATCTATTTTTTCTTTTGTTGCACATCCTTTGGGTGTAAGATCCAAGAAATCAGCACCTACTACAAGTTCTTGAAGATGTTTCCCTACATTTTCTTCTAGTAGTTTTATGGTCCTGGCTTTTATATTTAGATTTTTGATCCATTTTGAGTTGATTCTTGTATAGGGGGTGAGATAGGGGTCTTTTCGTTCTTTTGGTTATAGATATCCAGTTCTCCCAACACCATATGTTGAAGAGACTGTTTTTTCCCTTTAGCGTGGACTTTGTAGGTTTGTCAAAAACCAGTTGACTGTATAGGTGAGGGTTTATTTCTGGGTTCTCAATTCTATTCTACTGATTGATGTGTCTATCTTTATGCTAGTACCATGCTGTTTTGACCACTGTAAGCTTTGTAATATGTTTCAAGGTCAGGCAGTGAAATTCCTCCCACGTCACTCTTCTTTTTTAGAATGCTTTTGGCTATTCGGGTGCACTTACCCTTCCAGGTGAATTTGGTAATTGCCATCTCTAATTCTCTAAAGTAAGCTGTTGGGATTTTGATTGGTATTGCATTGAATCTATAAATCAATTTGGGTAAGATTGACATTTTCATGATATTCTTCCAATCCATGAACACGGAATGTCTTTGCATTTGTTTAGGTCTTTTAAAATTTCTTTTAGCATTGTTTTGTAGTTTTCTGCATATAGGTCCTGTACTTCTTTGGTTAAATTAACTCCTAGGTATTTGAGTCTTTTTGTTGCTATTGAAAATGGAATTTTCCCCCTGACTTCCTCCTCAGTTTGTTCAGTACTAGTGTACCAAAACATTACTGATTTTTGCGTGTTGATCTTGTATCCTGCCACTTTGCTGAACTTATTTATTAGCTCAAGTAGCTTTGTCGTGGATACTTCAGGATTTTCTAAGTACAGGATCATGTCATCTGCAAACAGTGAGAGTTTTACTTCCTCTTTTCCTATTTGGATGCCTTTAATTTTTTTTCCTTGTCTAATTGCCCTAGCTAGAACTTCTAGTACAATATTGAATAACAATAGTGACAGTGGGCATCCTTGTCTTGTTCTTGATCTTAGAGGGAAAGCTTTCAACCTTTCCCTGTTGAGTATGATGTTGGCTGTGGGATTTTCATATATGCCTTTTATCATATTGAGCAATTTTCCTTCTATTCCTATCTTTTGAAGTGTTTTTATTAAAAAAAGAATGCTGGATTTTGTCAAATGCCTTTTCTGCATCAATTGAGATGATCATGTGTTTTTTTTCCCTTCAATTTGTTAATGTGGTGTATTACATTGATTGATTTTCTTATGCTGAACCAGCCTTGCATACTAGGAATAAATCCCACGTGGTTGTGATGTAGATATCTTTTGATGTGCTATTGGATTTGATTTACAAGTATTTTGTTGAGAATTTTTACATCTATGTTCATTAGAGAGATTGGGCTGTAGTTTTTTTTTTTTTTTCTTGTAGAATCTTTATCTGGCTTTGCTATTAGGGTGATGTTGGCTTCATAAAATGTGTTGGGTAATTTTCCCTATTCTTCAAGTTTTTGGAAGAGTTTAAACAGATTTGTGTTAATTCTTTTCTAAATGCCTGGTAGAATTCACCTGTGAAGCCATCTGGTCCTGGATTTTTCTTTGCTGGGAGATTTTTGATGACAGATTCAATTTCCTTAAATGTGATTGGTTTGTTAAGTTCTTATATTTCTTGTAGTGTCAGTGTAGTTTGGTTGTGCATTTCTAGAAATTTGTCCATTTCATCTAGGTTGTCTAGTTTGTTGGCATATAGTTTCTCATAATATCCTCTTAATGATTCTTTTTATTTCTGTGGGGTCATTTGTAACTTCCCCCCTTTCATTTCTGATTGTATTTATTTGCATCTTCTTTCTTTTTTTCTTTGTTAATCTAGCTAGGGCTTTGTCAATGTCATTGATCTTCTCAAAGGACCAGCTTTTGGGTTTGTTGATTTTCTCTATTGTTTTTCTGTTCTCATTTGCATTTATTTCTGCTCTAATCTTTATTATTTCTTTCCTTTTGCTTGCTTTGGAATTGGTTTGCTGTTCTTTTTTTAGTGTTTCTAGTTGTTCAGTTTTTTAATATAGGCATTTAGGGCTATAAATTTCCCCCTCAAGACTGCCTTCGCTGTATCCCATAAGTTTTGATACGTTGTATTCTCATTTTCATTTGTCTCTATATTTACTGATTTCACTTGCAATTTCTTCTTTGACCCACCAATTATTTAGGAGTGTGTTGTTCGGTCTCCACACATTTGTGAATTCACTTTTTTCCTGTCTATTAATTTCTAGTTTCATTCCATTATGATCTGAGAAGGTGCTTTGTATAATTTCAATCTTTTTATATTTATTGAGAGCTGCATTGTGACCTAACAGATGGTCTATCCTGGAGAAAGATCCTTGGGCACTCGAGAAGAATGTGTAACCCACTGAGTTTGGATGCAGTGTTCTGTATATGTCCGTTAGGTCTAACTTGTTTATCATATTGTGCAAGTTCCCTGTTTCCTTGTTGATCTTCTGTCTAGTTGTTCTATCTAATGATGTGAGTGGGGTGTTGAAGTCTCCAATGATTATTGTAGAGATGTCTATTTCTCCCTTCAGTTTTGTCAGGGTTTGTCTCATGTAGTTTGGGGCACCCTGTTTAGGTGCGTAGATATTTATGACAGTTATATCTTCCTGGTGGATCGTCCCTTTTATTAATATATAATGGCCTTCTGTATCTCATATAACTTTTTTGTATTTAAAGCCTGTTTTGTCTGATATTAGTATAGCTACCCGTGCTCTTTTCTGGTTACTACTCGTGTGGAGTATCTTTTTCCAACCTTTCACTTTCAGCTGGTTTGTATCCCTGGGTCTAAGGTGAGTTTCTTGTAAGCAGCATATGGATGGCTTGTGTTTTTTTATCCATTCTATCAGCCTTTATCTTTTGATTGGGGAGTTTAATCCATTCACATTCAATGATATTACTGTAAATGCATTATTTACGTCCTCCATTTTATTCTTTGGTTTTCATATGTCATCTTGTTTTTGTCTCTTTTTACTCTTTTGGTTATCCTTTTTGCTATTCTTTCTTCTATACTCTCCTCCAAGCTTCCCTCTCCTGTCTTTTCTTTCAGGTTCTAAGGCATCATTTAATATTTCCTGCAAAGGTGGATTCTTTTTTGAAAACTCTCTTAGTTTCTGTTTGTTTTTGAATATTTTATACTCACCTTCATATTTAAAGGACAGTTTTGCTGGATAAAGAATTCTCAGCTGGCAGTTTTTCTTTCAGTTTCCTAGTTGTATCGTACCACTGTCTTCTTGCCTCCATGCTTTCTGAAGATAAATCTGCACTAAGTCTTACTGGACATCTCTTGTATGTGATCGTTTGCTTCTCTCTTGCTGCTCTGAGAATTTTCTCTTTATCTTTGACATTTCACATTCTGAGTAGTATGTGTCTTGGTGTAGGTCTATTTGTATTTATTCTGATTGGGGTTTAGTGTGCTTCTTGGACATGTAATTTCATTTCTTTCATGAGAGTTGGGAAATTTTCAGCTATTATTTCATGAAATACCCTTTCTGCCCCTTTTCCCTTCTCTTCTCCTTCTGGAACTCCCATGGCACATATGTTGTTGAGTTTTGTGTTGTCATTCAACTGTGTGAGCCCCTGCTCAATTTTTTCCATTCTTTTCTCTGTTCTTTTCTCTCTTCAATTTTAGCTGTTCTATCTTCAGTATCACTTATTCTTCTATCATTTCGAGTCCGCTGTTGTATGCCTCAAATGTGTTTTTGATCTCACCTATTGTATCTTTCATTCCCATGAACTGTGTTACTTTTCTGTTCAGGATTTCAAATTCTTCTTTGTGTTTGCTCAATGTTTTTTTGATGTAATTTATCTCTTTAATTATATTGTCTTTCAACTCATTAATTTGATTTTGGGAATTTGTGCTCATCTGGCTGATTAGTTCTCTCAAATTCTGCGTCTCTTCTGGGACTTTGATGTATTCCTTTCCTTGGGCCATGTCTTCTATTTTCTTTGTATGGCTCTTAATTTTTTGCTGGTGTTTAGGCATCTGATTAGGATGTTTTTACTCAGATGCTCAATCTCTTTCTCTTTTATAGGGATTTAGTGGCAGGAGACTGTGAGTTATCACAGCTCTTTGATTTTTGGTTCGACCTAGATTGTTAGGATTGTCCTGCTGGTTGCTCAAAACTGGGCACTGGACCAAGTAATTGGTTGTAGGGTTGCTTCCTAGGGCCTTGGGTAGGGAGGGGATAGAGGCCAGGAAAAGCCTCTCCTACTTATTTTTAATTTTCTTACGTGCACTTCCTTGGTCTCCCAGCAGATGGCGCTCTTTGACAGCTCTCAATTCAATGCCTGGTCGGAGTATATTTGTTGTAACACAGACTGGATCAATGTGATAGAGCTTCCTGTCTGGAGGCTAGGAGCCTTGTAATTCAAACTTTCTCTGAGACAGTTCTCCAGCCTTCTCTGGCAGCCCCCTCCCTTTTCCCAGCTAGGAAATATTGCCACTCCCTTCTGAGTCCTCAACAATCAGTCCCTGTTAGTAGAGAAGGGGATTTGGAGGGTTGTATATCTTTAGCCCCTTGCAGGCTCCAAGGCAAACAATGGCGTAGCTCACCCGGCCTCGAAGGGCTCCCGTATCACAGCAGACCAAACCTGCGAGTCAAAAGCTGAGTCAACCCCAGGGTGCGTCCCTCTCTATTCCCTCTCCTGTGGAGTCCTCAACAATTAGTCCGGGCTAGAAGAGGGAGATTGCGAGGGTTGGATCTATCCAGTCCTATGCCGGCTCCCAGGGCAAACCACCATGTGGTCCCACCCAGCCTGGAAGGGCCCGTGGGTCGCAGCAGTCCAAATTTGTGGGTCAGAACCTGAGTCAGCCTTTGGCTGTGTCCCTCTCTCTCCCTTTCCTGGGGTGGTAGATCCCTGTAGCCTCCTTTGTCTGTAGTTGCAGGCCCAGAGGCCCGAGAATTCTAAAGAGTCTTTAGTGTGAGGGAGTGTGCTGGCAGCAGTGGCCGCCATTGTGATCAATTTCCCTCTTTTGTTCCTTTCTCCTCTGGGTGGTGTGCAGCCTTCACCTGCTGTTCTAAATTCTAAAAGATCTTTTTCGGGGCTGTTTCAGCCTGTCCTCTAGCTATTTTTCTGGAGAAGAGATTCCCGTGTCTTACTAGTCAGCCATCTTCCCAGAAGTCCTAATAATTTATTGAACATTAAACCATTCTTGCACTTTTCAGGTAAAATTGTTTTGTTATGGTGTAGTGTCTTGTTATAAATTGCTAGCTTCAATTTCCCAGTATATTATTTAAAATATTTGGTAGTGAGATAAATGCATGCACACATATGTTTTTGTTTTCTTGAGCTATATTTCCACTGTTCAGATATCAGGGTTGTGCTGGATTAGTAAAAAATGTACTGAGGGCTTACCATCTTCTTTCATCCCTGGAACAAACTGCACAAGATAGAACTTAGCAATTTCCTGAAAGCTTGGTCAAAATTTCCCATAAAGGGGACCGGACGTGGCTCAAGCAGTTGAGCACCTCCTTCCCACATAAGATGTCCCGGGATCAGTCCCTGGTGCCTCTTAAAAACAAAAACAAGCAAACAAATGAAAAAACCAACTTGGGGGAACCAGTGTGGCTTAGTGGTTGAGTGCTGGCTTTCTACATATGAGGTCCTGGGTTCAATCCTCAGCTCCGGTACCTCAAAAAAAAAAGTTACCCATAAAGATGCCAGAGTCTAATAATTTGCTACCTCTTGAGTTAATTTTAATTTTAATTTTCCATGTTTGCAAATACATTGGAATATATGTGTTACTCTTATAGAATTTTTAAAATATATTTTTTAACAGAATTGTGAACTTACAAAACAATCATGCACATGTGTAGAATTCCCATACAACCCTTCACCAACACACCACACCATTGTGGAACATTTGTTACAGATTATGAGATAATATCATCAGACTATTACCACTAACTATGGTCCATAGTGTATATATGCAAATTTTTCCATACCACCCTATTATTTTAACACAGTACATCTTTAGCATTGATTAAAAACTCATAACTGTTCCTCTCCATGGAAATCTTTAGTAAAAGGCAAAAGATTTGTATGATCTGAAGAGAAACCAGAGTATGGATGAATGGTTTTTTCCCCCCACTCTTTTTCCTCTTTGTTTTTGGTAGGGACATTTTCAATGTAACTTTTTTCAAGTTCCCTGATCCTTTCTTGTGCTGGCCTGTTAAATCTATCTAATGTTAAATTCTTCATTTCTGATATTTTTTTCATTTCTAGCAATTCATTGTATGTTGCCATATTACTGTTACAATTTCCTGTTATTTCATGCATATTGTCTACATTTTCCACTAGATATCTTAGCATTTTCATCTTGGTTATTTTAAAGACCCGCTCTGTTTATTCTAACATTTTGGCCTCTACCAGATAATTTAGCATTTTAATCAGTGTTATTTTAAAGATCCCAACTGAGAAACTTGTGGTTCATCTCTAGTTCTGCTTCTATTAATTGCTTCCTCTTTTACCATGGGTCACATTTTCTTGCTTTTGCACATGTCATTTATATTTGATTGTCCGAGGGACATTTTGTATAAAAGAACAGGAGAGTGAAGTAAACATTATTTACCTCCACAATGGGACATGCCCCTTTTTCTTTTAAAAATAAACTTTATTGATACATATTAATAAAGTATATAAACCATCCAAAGTGTAAAATCAGTGGTATTTGGTATAATCACATAGTTGTGCATTCATTCCTCTTTCTTTCAGGTTACTTGAGTAGGGGCTCAGTAAAACTGATGTATATTTGACCTAAATCTGTGTTTTATTGCAGCTTTACTTTGATTCAGGTCACCACTAGATTCAAATAGGTAGAATCAGAACTTTCCTTTTAGTAGGGCCTGGGTTTTGGGCATTGGCAAGAATCTAGAGATTTCATTTCACTTCATATCCAAGTCATCAGCTTTTTTTTTTTTTTCAATCCATCCAAAGTATACAATCAATGGTATTTGGTATAATCACATAGTTGGCCATTCATCATTTCAATCATTATTGGAGCATTTTCATTATTCCAATAATAATAAAAAACCATACATATAGAAAAACCCCTACCCCTTAATAATTACTTCTCAATGTGCTTCCCCTGCTGTACATAGCTGGCATTCTGTTTCCATTTTCCTAATTTAATTGTATTTATGTTTTGTATAGATGGAGTCAATATGTAGTACCTTTTGTGTAGTTTCTTTTACTTAGTGTATTTCCTTTTTTTAAAACCCTTAATGGAAGATTATTAATATATTACTATACACAACTGTCCATATTTTGCTTTGGTTATACTTTTGCTTGATATTAACATCTTGTAACATTAATGTACATTTGTTCATTTTCAAAGAAAAAGAGTCATATATGCAATATTACCCATATTCTTATTTCACATGAGGTTTTGTTATACTATTCAGTCCCATGTTACATTTCAAGCCACCAGCTTTTGAAATGTGCGACAACTCTCCCTGCTTTACAGCCTAGCTACTAGGCTTTTAGGTCACTGAAGGTAGTATGTGGTGGGTATTTTTCTCAGTTCTCCTGCCCTGCCAGTAGTCTTTTGTAGGGGGAATGTCCACAGGGCCTGGAGGGATGGCTCTCTCAGCTCTCCTATTTTCCCTTTAATTTTTTTATTAGATTTATTTTTATTTCTCCCCCCACCCCCTCATTGTTTGGACTTGCTGTCTGCTCGTTTCTTTTTTTAGGAGGTACTGGGAACCAAACCCGGGGCCTTCCATGTGGGAGGGAGGCACCTAATTGCTTGCGCCACCTCTGCTCCCTGTTTGTTATGTCTCTCATGTTTCCTTGCCGTATCTCTTGGTTGTGTCATCACACTAAGTCATCCTGTTGTGTCAGCTCGCTGTCTTGGTCGTCATCTTTAGGAGGCACCAGGAACTGAACCCAGGACCTCCCATATGGTAGGTGGGAGCCCAGCTGCTTGAGTCACATCTGCTTCCCTCATTTTATTTTTAAATTAAGGTTATCTTGTACTTGGAGTAGGCCTCACTTAAAGGGGACATCTCTGTATCCAAGAAGTAAGATTGGTCAGTGGGTGCAGGCTCTCTTTGTGGATTTGGGTCCTCCAGATTGCAATGTCATGCCAGCCCTTGTGGGACTGTTAAGCTTGTTAAATTTCTGCTAGTTTCTCTTATTACTGCAATTTTGGATTCTTCCTAGTACAGTTCAACCAGGAATCCAATAGCAGCCATGGTTCTTTTTTTTTTCTATGAAAGACTTGGCACTTCCTGGGGTTTAGTTCATTTAGGTTTCTGGGTGCACTCAGCTTTCTGATGAGTTAAAAACATTCTTGATTTTCTAGCTAATCTGGCCTTTTTCCCTGTTTGCTAGGATGAGAGCTATGTTCTCTTGTGACTTTCTATATCCAAGCCAGAAGTGAATTCCAGGAATGGACATTTTTAAGATGGTTTTATTTAGATATTTTACTATAAAATATATGGGTAATTTAAAGTTAACTTTTATGGAATGGTAAACAATGAAAAGCAAGTCACCTTCCCATCCTAGGACCTTTACCCTTAATAGTTCTCTACAGAGACAAACATTACCAGTTTCTTGTGATTTCTTCTAAAAATTGCACTTAAATTATGTATAAATCTCTTCCCTCTCTTATTTAACACAAATGGAAGCATACTATAAAATTTTTCTACACTTTGTTTTTTTCACATAACTATTTAACCATCTCAAGGTCTTTTACAGGCTGCTTATTATATCTTAGTATGGACTATTGGTTTATTTAAATAGTTCCTGGTGATGGGACATTTGAGTTGTTGCCAGTATTTTTTTTTCCTTACATAAAATGAAGTATATATGCTTTTGCCCACATTCTCTGTTGAGTATATCTGAAGTATCAGGAATGGGCATATTTAAAATCTTCATGAAGGTTCCTGGGGTTTCATATTATTTTAAAGTTCTGGGGCTTCCTATTCTTGTAAATTGGTGTTTCCCAAAGTGTTGGCGGGGCTGTCAGGGTTTGGTGATGTGGATTTGGGGAGGGCTGGATATTTCAAAAGAGGCAGGTGATAGAGTGGCATCAGAACAAAGCTAGCTGTGGACCCCAGCGAAGTGTGAAAGATATATTAAAAAATTAAAATTAATGTCCATATCTCTATTATACATGTATTGGGGACATAAAAAAGTTTCTGATGTTCAATTCCTTCTCTACCTGCTCAATCCCTACCATAGGGGAAAAGGGATAAATTCCATTTTGTTTGGAATACTTTGCCCAGCTATGTGACTTGAGTGATCATGAAAGCAGGGCCACATTGAAGGAGGTTTTCTAAGGGAAATGAAGACTCATGTGTTACACAAGAATTGTTCTCTATGTGATTTCTGGGATTTTCCTATGAAGATGTTTCGTGAGGTTTTTCTAATTACCTCTCTAAAGTACCTTAAATTTGGCTATTAGAATTAGAGAAACCAGGGAAACAGATGTAGCTCAAATGGTTGAGCGCCTGCTTCCCACCTACGAGTTGCTGGGTTCAAATCCTGGTACCTCCTGGAAAAAAAAAAAAGAATTTGAGAAACCAATGTGCTGTCTTAATGAAAAGACCCTTGCCCAAGAAATAACTTATATTCTTCCTTTGAATCCAACTTAAAGGGGAAGTTTTAAAACGTATAGAAATAATAATGACTTCTATTTATTGAATAATAACATGAACATAAAAAAATGTCATTTACTCCTCACAGCACCCCTTTCAGGGAAATTTTCTAAATTGGGAACAAGGCTCATGAGCTTTCTACTAATATATGCTCCTTCCCTAAGGCTACTCAACTCTGTAACTTGCTGGACCATTCACCCAGTAGCTTAAGTTAGAAACCTGGCAACCTTTCTCTGACATTTCCCTTTCCCTTATTCTTCCACATCCAATTCTGCACCACGTACTTTATGTTTTACCTCTTAAATTTCTTAAGAATCCATTTACTTTTTCTTCGTTTCTTTTGCATCACTCTAGTCCGTTTGAATTGTTTCATCATCTCTTTTTTACTGTTTTCTGTAGTCTCCCCTAGATTATCCATTCTTATTTCTCTCCCAATTCATTCTCCACTCATTAGCAGGATACTAACAGCCAAGAAAGAGGGAGGTTTGTAACGTAAGGCGTGAAGATGAGCCAAGGGTTTGGGCTTGGGGGGTGCAGGGGGACCAGGGCTCCCGAGGGGCCTGAAATAAACGCATACTGGAACTAGGGCAGGGAAAGGTGCCCCAAAGACCACGTTGCGCCTCCAAGTTCGGTTGGTCACGCCCACCTGCGTAGCCTGGTATTTCTCCAGCAGCGGACATTCTTCGCAGGGGGGCGTTAGGGACTGCCAGGGATAAACGGAACGACTGGCTGCGCATTCTTTCACCGACTCCGTCAGAGGAAAGCCGGTTGTGATACGGACCTTGACCCCACGTACACTTTCTGAGAGCCATGTGTCTTCTAGCCGCAGCCCCAGTCTCTGCAATCTACTTTCTTCCCTTCCGAGGCCGGGCCTTGCTGTCCACAGTCCCACGAACTTCCGTTTGCCTGGTCGTCTGGGAAACCGCTGACTTCCGGCGCGCACATCCCGCGGAACCAAGATGGCCGAGGAGAGAGACACGATGGTGAGCACCAAGATTCAGCTTAGCGTCCTGGCGGCCAGACAAGGCTAGGCCGGGCCGGAAGGGCGGCGGGGAAGTTTGGTGGACACTGGGTCTTGGCTCCTGGTCTCGGTTCCATGCCGCTGCCCTTGGAGAAAAGTGTCTAGAGCGGCTCGGGGTGGGCGGGGTGTCGCAGTCGGGCTTCTGATCCCCCGGAAACAGGCTCTCGTAGGGCAGGTCTGAATTCTTTGCAGCGCGGTGTCTCTTTTAGGGCTGTGGTCCCCAATGGACTGGGTTTGGCGGAAAAGGGAGATTTCCTCCAAAAATGGCTCTTTTCCTAGCCCCGATTTTTTAGCCTCACGGGGTTTGGAAAGGAAGCACATCCACATGTGTAGCGACAGCTTCTGTTAATCCCCTGGAACTAAATACAAAAAAATCAGCCTTTGGCTATTTGACTACGTAATTTTTTTGTTTTGTTTTTAAGATTTATTTTATTTATTTCTCCCACCCGTTGCTGTTTGCGCTCCTGGTTTGCACCGGAACCAAACCTGGGACCTCTCTTGTGGGAGGGAGGCGCCCAATGGCTTGAGCCACCGCAGCTCCCTGACCATATCGTTATAGCTGTTAAAGAGCGAGGCACTTTTATCCTCGATGGTGGGGAGGAGGTGTACTTTTTTACATTTACCTTTCATTTACAGAGTTAACAAATTATTTTAGTCTTAATCAGAAGTAAGGAATATGGAGAAGGAGGCCCAAAGCAAAGACTCTAAAATGTAAGATATAATTGGTAACATGATGTTGTTACAAATATATCTTATCTTCTAGTGTTAATTGCAGATATAGAGAGATATTCTTGTTATAGAATATGAACTTGATTTCTGTGATGGCAGAATTGTCCTGTACTTTTCAATACTTCGTAATTTTCCTGTACTTTTCAGAAGAATGCCTTTTTTTGTTTCAATATGACTTTAGCACTTTAGCCTGAAGTTAATTTATTATATTCATTATTGTCAGATTTATTACTAGCAATCTTGTATTGATAGTAATTTCATCTTTTCAAGTTACCACCACATGGAAATTTGATTTCTGCCCTGTATGGAAAGTGATAATGGTAAATTAATAAAATTAAAAAGACATACCTCTTTGACCCAGAATTCCCACTTCTAGATCTGTGTGTCGTAGAAACAAAAGTGAAACATAAGCCTGTAGTACAAGGGTAGCCATTGTGGTACTGTTTGTAGTGGCAAATGCCTGGGAAAAGGGAGGGGATATGGCTCAAGCAGTTGGGTGCCCTCCTCCCACCTGAGAGGTCCTGGGTTTGGTTCCCCGTGCCTCCTAAAGAAAACACAGACAACCAGCAGACAATGAGTGCCAACAATGAGCAAAAACAGTGAGCAAACAGATGGGGGAGCCATCAGAGGGGAGAGCTGGGGAAAAAAGTGAATACCAATTAATAGGGTAATGGGTTAAAAACTTCTGCTGTTAACATACTGTGGAATATCATGCAGTCATTCAGAAGAATGTTAGAACTATGTATGTTGATTGAAGAGATTTCCTTGGTGTACATTTAAGTTAAAACCACATGTGGAGTGGGTTATACTGTGTGATCTCAATTTGTGACTTAAAGGAAAAGTCCTGTATAGATCTATAGATATGGGCATACACACACACACACATTTGGAGGAGAGAAGACTAAAAGACTGCAGACTTGTAGAGAGAACTTTGAACAAAGGTGTAAGTAAAAACATAAGGATCCTGCAGTAAAGGCCTTGAGGCCAGGAGACATTCCAGCATAACTGAGTGAAACTATCCAGTATGGAACACACAAATTCTAATACACTACCAGAACTCCATATGAATTATTACCAGTTCCTTAAGAAGGAAAACTGGGAACTGATATTTATATTTTGTATAAGTATATAAAATAAATATTTTAGAGTTCTTGAAAAAAAAGAAAAGCAAGCAAATAGCTTGGGTTTAAGATGAAGAAAGTTTTTGGTAAACCATGACTTATAAAATTTTTATAGCTCCCTAATTCTCATTGTTTGATATACTTGTATAAACACTTGTCTTTTCTCTTGTAAATTAAAGGAGTAAAACCTTTCAGAACAGAGAAAAATATTACCTCTGCATGGATTGAGCTGAGTCAGGTATAGTGTCTAGCACATATCAGGTGCTCCATGAATATTTGTGGGATAAATAAATGACTGTAAATAATTACATAAAAATGAAGAAAGAGCCAAAAAACATTGTGGATTTACTCTTCATATATCATAACTCTGAGAGTAAGTGGGCTATTAGAATCCTTTCCATTTCAGAATGTTCTGAAAAAATCTTTTGAGAAAAAGACTCAAATAATTAAAATTTATTTTACTTATATTTTGTGCAGAAGGAAGGGTTGCTGACTCATGAAGCTAGAGAAGATGATTTTTGAGCCTTTAAGATTGTTTACTTGGGGCAAGGGTTAAAAATGGATGAAAGTAAATAAATCTTTAAAAAAAAAAAATTCTTTACTTAGTATGTCCTTCCTCCTCCCAAAAAAAAAATCCTAGTTAGATTAAAAAAACAGTCATATTTTTTAGCATTTTAAAAACAGCCTTACTGAGGTACTATTCACATACCATAAAATTCCCCCATCCTAAGTGTACAGTATGAAGAGTTTTAGTACATTTATGTGGTCCTACAACCATTACCACATCCCATGTCCAGTTAGAACATGTCCATCACTACAAAAAAATTCCCTTGTGTCTATCTGCAGCGAGTCCCTACT
>PVKH010000215.1:0-35068 GCA_004027955.1 Chaetophractus vellerosus
AGGTGGTGGCAGCGGAGATGGAGAGAAGTGATAGGATTTTGGACAAGAAGATTTCCTGACAGATTGAATGTGGAGTGTGAGAGCAATTGAGGAGTCAAGGAGATAATTCAGGGTATTTTCTCTGAGCAACTGAAGAGTTAAGTTGCCATTAGCTGAAATGGGGACAACTGTGACAACTGCAAGTGGAGTATTAGGGGATGGTCAGGCATAATGAAGATCGAGATGCAGTATGTCATTGAACAATTTCTTTTTACAACTTGGTCTCATTTAACACACAGGTTGACACCCAGTTTTGAGAAATCCAACTTTTAGATTTTAGGGGCTTTCCTCATAACAGTTTTGTCTCAGGGGTATATAAAATCCCTTTAAAGAATCATTAGCCACCTTTGTGTGTGTGAATTTGGAAACCTACATTTTGTTTTAGCCATACATATGTTTATCATAGATTATATTTTTGGTCAGATATCTCTGCAGATTCTGTATAACTGTGTCTATTTGCATAAAAACAGGCCTTTGTTTCTAAAATGATGATTAGCTCATAGCCTTACTCTCTGTTTGAGGCCATAATCCGTTCTTTGTGACAGCATAGTGGTTGCTCTTGGAGATGATTATAATGTCACAATAGGGATTAAGACTTCAGGTGGAGAATAAGAGGGACAGATCATTTTTTCAGAAGCAAAAAATTTCTGCCTCCTACCAATGCTCTCAGTGATAAGAGAGGGAGGCTGGGAAAATGTATGATCTATAAATAGAATTGCTTTTAAAAAGCCTGCTTTTCTAAAGATTTCATTAGGCATCAGAAAGCCCTTTACACTTAGCAGTTAATGGGACTGATTTGACTGTGCCATATTATGAAAATTCAGGAAAGAAAACTAAATTTGCATCCTTATGAAACAGATGCAGGTAAAACACCTGAGAGAACTCTAAATGAGTTTCTATAAATCTTAAGTCATTCTCCCTCCAGGTTATAAAAGTATGTTGAGGAAGTAAACATCCCCCACATTTCTGTATTAACTCTTCATTGTTCACAATAGCCAACATGATGTTGTGCCTTTGTCTCTTTTCCTGGGCACTGCTTACCCACTAGGAGGACGTTCTTCCCTGCTTTGTGCAATGGGCTATAGTCATCGTCCACTGTCTCCAGGGATCAAAGGCTGCATTTGCTGTTTGACCTTAGACATGCCAACCCTGGCACCCCAGTCTTAGCTGGTCTTTGCGGGATTTATGAACTGACTTCATTAACGTCATGCACAAACTTGCTGAACTAAACAATCCTGAATAAGGCTAAACAAGCCTTAACTTCTTGGGAAAGCTACAGGGATTCTTTTTCTGTATGTTGGGTCTCTGTACTTAGACTTGGAAAAACTACCTAGACCTCCAACCCATTTTTCCCCGAGTGAATTAGGTTCAAGCCAAGCAGCTTTTTCACCTAGGACAATTTGGAGTTAGATAGATGACTTTGGTTAGTCACAGAAGAATGTCCTGGAAAAAATGACTATGGTTTTGGACTTCAGTCACAGATGTACAGAAATATAAAGGACTTTGTAGGTTAAGTACTGAGGATGACTAAGTAGTTCTTCACCCTTTTAGGTCACAGACACCTTTGACAATCCAATGAAAACTGTCGATTCCTCTAGAAACACTCACATAAACCTTGCAGTATTAACATTAAGAAGGTTTTCAGAATTCCTGAAGTTCATCCATGAACATTCCTATTTTGTAATATTCAGCCATTTTTTCATCTGACAAGTATTTATTGAGTATCTATTATGTGGCAAGCACTGTTCTAGGCACTAGGAATATAACAGTAAATAAAGGAACCATTTATTTATATTTATATATTAACAGTGGTTATATATTGAGGGGTAGAGAGCTCTGTCCTGATCAAGATGGCAAAGTGAGATGCTTAAGGGCTCCATTCCCCAGAGAAGCTTTGAACAACCTGCAAGAACTGGCAGAAACATTTTCCTCAAAGCTCTAGAAAACAGTTAAGGGACTTCAGTAACAGGGTAAGCACCAAATCAAGAAAAATGCTATTTGAAAGTGGTAGGATCTCATGATCCTCTGGCTGGCCTCTCCATCACCCCTCACTGACTCAGTCTGGAGCTGGCCCACACTCTCGGTTAAAATCCCTGGCCCCTGATCTGGAGAGGGCAGAGTAACCCTCATACACATGTGAGAGCATGTTTGTCTGGCTCAATGTGTCTAGTGGTGGCTTGAGGGACTCGCTGTCCCCAAACTTGTCCTGCATATAGAAGGTAGTTCACAGAGCTCTCCCACCGAATGCCCTAGGAAGGCAGTCAAGTTGTGCTGCCTGGGGCAAGGGATTGCTGGCTGCAGGACATACAGTATGGTGCTCTAACCATGAGGAAACTGTTTCCTAGGAAAGAGGGGACATTCAGAATTTAGTAAACAGAGGAATTCTTAGAGCCACATGTGCATGCCTAAGAAAAGACACAAGTGCTAAGAGATCAGGGAGGCCTCTACACCTTGGTCTGGAACTATTTTTTAATAGATATGGACAGATATGAATGGATAAGCCCTGAGGGAGAGAACTTGCACAGGTCAATCTACAAAGACTGGGAAAGGTTGTTTCTTTTTTTCCTTCTCCTTTACTTTCTCCTCTTCCTCTTCCTTCTCCTCCTCCTCCTCTTTTTCTTCCTTCTTTTTTTGGTTAGCTCCTGGCACTGAAAGAAAGCTCTGTCATAACAAGCTGAATTTAGACTTGAGGAATAGATGCCTCAGAGTCCAAATTCCAGTGATAACACATTAAAATATGAAAATGTCCATGTTTCAATAAATGTTTACAAAATATACAAAGAAATAGGAGAAGATGAAAGCATTAGAAACCATCAATGAGGAGTACCAGACCTAGGACACAGACAAAGACTTTTTAAAAATGGTCCTAAATATGCTCAAAGAGCTAAAGGAAAACATAGACAAAGAATGAAAGGAAATCAGGAAAATGATGGATGAACACAAAGAGAATATCAATAGAGTGATGGAAATTATGCAAAGGAATCAAACAGAGCTGAAGACCACACTAACTGAAATTTTAAATTCCTTAGAAGGGTTCAACAGTGGATTGTAGCTGGCAGAATAATCAGAAAATTTGATGATGATGCTGTTGAAATCATCTATTCTGAGGAACAGAAAGAAAAAAGAATGAAGAAAAGTGAATAGAGCCTGAGGAACCCATAGGACACCATCAAGCATACCAATATATATTTTTTGGGAGTTCCAGAAGGAGAAGAAAGAAATAATGGCTGAGAATTTCCCAAATTTAACCAGTGACATGAATATACGCATTCAAGGAGCTCAACGAAACAGGATAAATCCAAATATGTGGCATATTATAATCAAACTCCCAAATGTCAAAGCAAAGAGAATATACAAGCTCATAGAGACAAAAATTAGACTGCAAGTTGCCAGGGGTAGGGGGATGGGCAGTTAATGCATAATGGGTGTAGGGTTTGTTTGGGGGGGGTGGGGTGGAAGGTTTTAGTAGTGGAAGTTGGTGAGGGTACCACAATTCTATGGATGTGATTCCTATAGTATTGAATGGTATGCTTGCATGTTTTAGCTTTCTCGGCTGCTTAAAGCAGATACCTTGAAATGGGCTGGCTTAAACAATGAGAACATATTAGCTTACAGTTTGAGGCCAAGAAAATGTCTAAATCAAGGCATTGTCAAGATGATGCTTTCTTCCCAAAAACTGGTTACCAGTGATCCTTGGCTCCTCAAGTTACATGGCGGCATCTGCTGGTCTCTCCTGGGCTTCGTTGCTTTCAGCTTCTTCTGTGGCTTTCTCTCTCCTTGTATTCATTCCATTTATAAAAGACTCCAGTAAGAGGATTAAGACCCATCCTGAATGAGGTGGGTTACACCTTAACTGAAATAGCCTCATCAAAATGTCCTACTCTACACTCATAGGAATGGATTAAATTTAAGAACATTTTTTCTGAGGTACATACAGGTTCAAACCACCACATCCCCTCTCCTCCCCTCCCGTCTCCTCCCCTCCTTCCTTCCTTCCTATTGTGGGAACATATATACACCATAAGCTTTCCCACTTCAACCATTCCCAATGTGGTGGTAGCCATAAGCCACATGGGTCTATGGAGCCCTTGAAATGTGGCTGGCATGACTGAGGAACTGACTTTTTAATTTAATTTACATATGAATAGCCATATGTGGCTAGTGATACTGTATGGATAATGCAGCTCTAGATCAAACAGTGAAATTCTTTTAGTTTGTCCTCCTGGGATCTATTTTCCAGACACTCCTGATTCTCTTGACTGAAGCTCTTTTCTTTTTTTAACATTCTAACTATTCCTAAATTGGGAAGAATGTGGCCTCTTTTGATGAGGTATGGAGTTATAAAGTTTTCCACCCAGAAATATCCTATCATGGGAAAGACAGATTTGCAAAAAGGAAAGCGAACAGAGAATGCAGCGAGGGCTCAAATCCCTTTTTGATTTCTAGGTAAAGTGCACAGTGGCCTCCAAAGTCATAAATGGAGACACAACTATGGGGATGGGGCACAGAAGGCAGGTTGAGGATGATGGAACAAGTTCTAAAAGGAGAGAGAGTAGAATGAAGGAAAACATTTATTTACTTATTTTGGTACTTTCCCTTTCGCTGCTAAAGGCTGGAGGTAGGTAGGCGGACATGTATGGACATGAGCTCCACACCCTGAAGGCATCCTCTCCCCTTTGTGTGTGCACATGATTGTGAAGGACAAGATCCTGGTATTCCCTAGACCTGATGGAGGAGGATGCTGACCAAGTAAATGGCCATCCTGATTTTCCTTGGAGGACACTTATTTTCAGGGATGTTACTGTTCTTGTACCTCACAGGACTCTCACCTCCAATCTGTAGTTTTGGTGCTACTGACCCTAAAAAAAATACCCAAGTTCTTTGAACTTGGCCTCTTCTAGTTAGGCTGTATGTAATCCAGGTTTGAGTTAGGATTTTTTGTTTGCTGTGAAACATGTCAGGATAAAATCGCCATTTTAGGTAACATGCCTTAATATTTTGGCATTTTTAAAGAAAGCCATTTTGATTTCTTCCTAAGTCTCAGATTTTTGGTGATGATCTAATACCCTGTATCCCTACCTGCTCCTTCCCCTCTGATGTCTAATTATTATGGCAGCATACTGGAAGGGCATTTTAAGCATCTGTAGTATATTTCAGAGAATGATTTTAAATTATATTTTGTCACCACTAGATATCCTGGTGGTTTCTTACTCAATAGCTTTAATGCACTTGTAGTTGAAATGAGGTATAGGGAATGAGACTGGCATAGGAGGTATAAGATGTGGTCTGTAAAATTGGGATTACTTAACCTGCACTACTTAAGTCATGGAGTTTTTCTGTGGCTTATACATCCTAAGTTATGAGGCAAAATGTTTATAACTCTTTAAAAAGTGCAATTGTATTTCTAGGAATACCTTCCATTAAAGTTGTAGTTGTAGTTGAGAGCAATTTCTAAACAAGCGCCACCCCCAAATAAAGTAGTCCATGTAATTCAGCAAGATCACTAAGTGAAAGTTGCTAGCGCTTTGGTAGAACACTGGTTCAAACCATCTCTACCCAGCTTCCTCATGCATTCCAGGGCACAGACCCTGAGTACCATCTAGCACTGGGAGTATTTAGCCATTTGTGAAGTGGAGGACTTCAAGGATGACCAAATACAAAATACAAAAAAAAAAAAAAAATTCATCTTAACTTTGGACCTCATATCACTGATTAATAGGTCCAAAGCACCTTCAGTGGAGAAGGAAAGGGTAAGGTTGGTTCCTGAGGGAGGTTTATTTTCCTTTCCAGTCATTACTTTTCTTCTAGAGTCATAAGACCCGTTATTGTAGTGGTAGTCGTGGAAAGAAATGCCAGTGTGGGATTCTATCCAAACTTCACACAAGTGGTATTGACTACCCAATACCTTTTTTGACTAAGGGATCTGAGAAGGCACTGTGAGACACAGGATCTGCTAATAGGAAGAGACACAAATTGATTCTTTGTTTTATTATTTCATTTTCCCTTTGAGGGAGGGTAGGGTATGAGAGAGGGAGGTGCAAGCCCATAAAAGCCACCGTGATGTGGTAGGAAGAGCTTTCACTCAGGGAAGGAGCACCTGGACTGGGGTCAGGACTTCCAGCTGAGACTGTGATGGAGCTGCTCAGGTGTCCAGGTATAACCCGAGAATAAAAGGAGAGAACTGAACTAATTGTGCTCAAGTCCCTGTGAGCCCTGAGATTCTGGTTTATAAACTGCTCTGTCTTCACCCTTCACTGTGATCCTGTTGCGATACCTGGCATATAGTTTTTATTCTGTTCAGGAGAAGAGGCTGAAACTACTGTATTGAATCTTCTCTGTCATGGGCCAAGGAGCCCAGCTATCATCATATCCCATCCCCACGTTAAGCAATCCAGGCCAAAAATGCCTTTCATTTTCCTTTTCTATAAAGAATCCTAGGCTCATTGACATGCAAAGGTTTTTAAAGACCAACTGGTACTAAGATCAGCTATATTTCTGACCCCTTCTTTCTATAGATGAGAAAATTGAGGCTCAGAGAGTTTCTGTGCCCAGCTCAGGGTGACTGAGGAAATTAATGGTTAGAGTTAAGCCTCATGACTCTCAGATCCTTTTGATATGCTTTACTTCCTCCCTGATTCACCTTCCTCATAAGGTAGTATGTACCCCCAGAATCTATAATGTCTTTAGGTTTATTGCCTTTTTGGCCTTATAGTCCAACCCCGTAGCCTTGAAATAGGGAGGCTGGGCACTTGAGGCATTGCCAATGAATATTCTCAAACTCCCCAGAGGGGCTGCAGCATCCGTTACTCCCCTCTGACTACTCCAACCTGAAATATCTAGCAATCCTTTCAGAGTGCATGGAGTTTTGTTAAAATGAACCATGATAAAATGAACTTAGTAATGGGACCCCTGAAACTCCACGTCCTCCACTTGGGGTTCAGATGTGTAGGTGTCTGAGTGTAGGCAGAGTCTCAGGTGCCTACCCATGTCATACAAAAGGAGGAAAGCTGGCGCTCTGGTTAACCTGGCCAGGTTGCTATCCTCATTACCAATTCTCTCCCCTGACTGGATAACAGATTCTACAAGCCAGTGTACAGCCTGTTGAACTGCTGTATCAAATCATTATCTTTTTGTCCTGATACTTATCAGGTCAGCTGAGCTGCCTTTTATTCTTGTCCCAGGGGATAACATTTTTCTGTCATTGCCACATATTCAGGTAAAGTCATTTGTTCTTGCTGTTTTTGTTCAAAGGAATTGAAAAACCAGTTGTATTGAACTGCTAGCACATTGCCTGTTCTACAGAACATTTTATAAAAGCCACAACAAATGTGTTGGGGGAAGAAAATCAACCCCTGGCCCAGAAATACTTACCAAATATCCCTTTACATAAGTTACACAGTATGTTCTGCCCCATCAATTAAAGTATCAGGTGACCTGCTATTATGTGGGAGAGAGAAAGAGACAGAAAATAAAATAGGAGATGTGATCTCAACTACTGAAGAGCTAAAAACAACCTGGTTGGGGAGACGAAACTCACACAAAGAGGGCAACTTATAAGAAAATATTCTATGACAAGTTAACTAATATAGGATGGACAGAATAAATGTCAGCTGAATGAACAGTAGGACTGCACGGCAGGGGGAGATGAACTGAGCTGAGGCCAAGAAGGCCAGGAGGGCCCAGGGAATTTAGACTTCATCCTGAGGGTAATGGGATCCCATTGTAGGGCTTTTAATAGGGGAGTAATATGTTTAGATTTCTCTTTCAGAAAGATCACACTAGCTCTTGGGTGGAGAATGGAATGTGAGGATGTGGGGTGATATTGACATGAGAGCAAGGACATCAGCAAGTGAAGAGGGGAAAAAACGGATGGATTTGATAGAAACTCTACAATGGGAAACTTTTAGAGGGTTTTGAGAAGGATGATAACATTATCTGACACATTTTAACAGGGCCACTCTAGCTCCTGCTTTGAGTATATACTGGCAAGGGTGGGGGTAGTAGCAGAGGGAGCAGTTATACGGTTGTGCAATAATCTAGGCAAGAGGTAGTAGACTTTGACTAGGAAGGTGGCAGTAGAAATGGTGGGATTTGATCAAATTCTGTATATATTTTGAAGGTTGAACGAACAGGATTTTCTGAGAAACTAGATGTGAGATGTGAGAGAAAGGAGAGTCAAGGATGACTCCAAGGTTTTTGGGCCTGAGCAACTAGAAGGCTGGAATTACCATCAACTGAGATGGGGAAGATAGCAGAAGGAGTAAGCTTTATGGGGGAAGTGTTGGGTGTGTTAAGTATGAGATGACCATTCTATTACATGTAGAAACATTGAGTAGGTAAGTGGATTACAAGTTGAGTGTGGGGAAGAGGTAGGAACAGGAGATATAAATTTGGGAATCTCTTGCATATAGCTGTATTTAAAACCAGGAGACTACATGAGATCATCAAAGGAGTAAGAGTAAGTAGAAAAGAAAAGAGACTGAATCCTGGGACAATCCAATGTTAAGAGGCTAAGGAGATGAGGGGGAAAGAGCAAAGGATAAAGAAAAACTGTGGTCAGTGAGTTAGGAGGAAAACCTTATAGCATGGTGCATGGAAGCCACGTGAATAAAGTGTCTCAAGGGAGGGAATGATGAACTGAGACGAATGCTGCTGACTGGTCAAGTAAAAAACAGGACATATGTGTTTCCATTGGATTGAGTAGCATGGAGTGCAGTGGTGAGCTTGATAAAACAGTTCTGTGAAAGCAAGGGGTACAAAAATCTAATTGTACTGGTTTCAGAAGAGAATGGGAAAAGAGGAATTGGACATGATAACTACAAGTATCTCTTTTGAAGAATTCTGTTGTAAAGGGTTAGCTGGCGTCAAAGAAGTCATTGATAACTTTGAAAACAGTTTCACCGGGTGATGCTGTTGGGGAGGTGGAGGTTAAAGTCTACTCAACTTTAAGAAAGGATGAGTCCTTTGGACCAGATATTGCGTGGCTTCGTGGGCCAGTGTAAACCTTGGGATTTCCTCGGTGATCTACTTATTTGTATTTCTCTCTGTTCCTGTTACCATTTCCTTGGTCTAATCTTAGATTACTTATTCAGAACCTCCTATTCCTTCTTTTGGAACATTCCCCCATGAGGCTTGTGTGCTCAGAATTGCCTTTTTCCTATGTTCTCAGGATACATGCCTGTACCCCTTGAGTGAAATGATGACCTCTTGGCTGTGGCCCCACATCTTTACAAATCTGGCCTTTACACCTTTGTCCTAAGTCAATCGAACCCTGCCCTTGGTTCTGAATAATCTTATGTTGCTGCCCAAGACAAATTTTGTTAATTAACATATAATTCAGGTCCCAGTTATCCAGATTCATTTTTCAAAATCATGTTAATGGTGGTTCATTTTGGGACTCCTATTCTTTTAATTACCCAAATAATACATTAAATTATCAAAAAATTAGAATATAGCCATAAGCAAAAGGAGAAATAAACATCACCCATAGACTGGCTGCCTTCATATGGTTCATATTAACTTCATATGGTTCTATATTAGCTGATAGACACACTCTGTTGAAGCTTTCTGTTCATTCAGACCAATCAGCAATTGGCATGAATCCCATGACTTGAGAGAACCGTTACCCCTTCCTTCCCTGTGCTTTTATTCTCACCCACTGTGCTGCATACAAGCTTCCTTCTCTCTTCTAGCTACTCTCAGAGAAGTGTCATCACTGTAGAGACAGACGTGAATGTCTGTGAAGGTTTTCAAGCATCTCTCCTAGGCATCCTTTTCAAATTATATAAGGCAACAGTGTATGTTTGTGGGGGAGGAGGGATGACAGTTGAGTTTGCCCAGAGAAACAAGCGTGAAATGCAGATCAGTTTGTCTTCTGCCTACAACTGTGTCCTTTCCCACAGAAATGAATCTATTGCCCATCTTACCTGGAATATGCAAAACGTGTCAGGTTTATTTAGGGTTTCCCTACCCTGCAGTGATTGTTGCAAATTAAATTCTGTATTAACCAGCCCAAGTGTTTCATTCATCATTTTGAAAACTGATAGATTTTGGTAATTGCTGCTCATTTTTTCTTCCCCTTTGCTGGGTGATAAAGTTTTAGTACATTACTAAGGTCTCCTCTGTGAGCCCCAAAGAGCCCTCTGTTGAGCATTTGTGGGGCCCCAGCCATTTTGAAATGGAAATTATGTCTCTGAAATGTCCAAGTTTGTTTACCATCATGTCCTCCCTAGCTACTCCAGCAGTCCCTAGGGGTGGCCCAGAATTAACACCTACTTTTTCCAAATCCCCTTGGCATCTCAGTTAAATATATAGCTCTACAATTCTTTGGTGTTGAAAATAGACGTTAACATTCATATAGCTCAATCATTTATCAGTTGGCGGGCCTTGGACAGACTGGGACTCCTCACAATTCATGGAGGTATTGAGGCTTCCATTTTGCACCCTCTCTGCTTCCCCAGCATCAGCCCTTTGTCACACCAGGTACAGCTACTTTGGGTTAATAATTCCCTTTCTGGCCTCAGCAATCTCTTATTTGACTTTTTTTTTTTTTTTGCCTGTGAACCAAATGCACCCACACAATCATTAGCAAGTGTGGGAATGGTTAGGAGTTGAATATTGATTGCACATCCACAAATTTTTAGGTGCTGTGCAGGATGCAATTGCCAGGGGATTGCTTTTGTTTAAGATGCCAAAGGAAGTTAATTAGCATTTAAGAGAAACAGCGGGCCCTGACCACATTGGGCAGGATGGGGGGAGTTGTGGAAGATGCCTCATGCCCACCGGAGTTGGCCAGAGTGTGCGGGTGCAGGGCACCTTTGGGGCAGGCTGGACCCAGGCCTCATCCACTGAGATGGGTGAACATCCTCCCAGGGGCCCAGAAACAGCAGTAGGTAGAGGAGGAGCCAAAGGATGGAAGAGGAAGCCAGGAGAGTTCAGAAAGCCAGTCTCCAAAACTGCTGGGCCTTTGTTCACTGTAACTCCACCCCACCCTAGGACAGAGACTAGTATGGATTTCTGGAGCTTTTCTGGGAATGTATAGGACTTCTTCAGGGTGTAAGAATGGAGGCTAGGAGGCCACTGGACTGGAGAAGCAATACAGGGTTTCAGGCAGACTGGTCTGGGTTTGAGTCCTAACTCAGGACTTATTAGTAGGGGACCTGAGTAAGTTACACAGCATCTCTGAACCTCCGTTTTCTCATGTGAAAAAGGGGCATAATAACACCGCCATGCAGGCTTATTTTGCAGCAAGAGACTGGAACCATGTCTGACCGCAGAAGCTGTATAGCATGTGGTAGCTCTTATCATCATGGTGGCTGTTGCCGTGGTCAGATCTAGATAGTCCACTTTCCATCATGTATCCTCTGGGACCTAAGGAAGGTGAATTCCAGGCGGGAGCTACCCCCACCAGAGTTGCAGAGGAAGTCTATTGTAGAGAGTAAAAGAAAGCAGTGGGAAGACAGGAAGCAGCAGTTTGAAATTCCTGCTAGGAAATATAATCAGTAGTTGCGTCTCTGGCAACCTTACCCCCACCTCTAGCTGTCCCACGACGAGGCCACTGTCCCACCTCCTCTTCTTTACAAATTGATAGTGATAAGCCCTGGGAAATGCATTTAGTTGGTATTCCAAGCCACATGTACGTCGTGTCCTATAGAAGGAGAGCACTTGATCTAGGTAATTAAAAGTGTCAGCTCCTTATCCAGGAGAGGATTCTATTAAATTATGTACAGTAAATATTTTTGCAAGTTGGAACTCTGAAGACGACTTACTGATCTGTGGCAAGCTGCCAGGCAGCTGGTAAAGATTTGGAAGACTGTTCTCATTCCAGGGCAGGTCCTAGGAGGGGTGGGAACCACACAGCCTGGAGGATCTTTTGTTTCACCTTTATCTTTGCCTCCTGTGCGGTGCCTGCAGTTTCTCCCAGGACTGCTGAATTGATAGCAGACAATGACAAAGCCACATCAACTTGGCTGCTTAGGTGGAGCAGCCTGAACGGACTCCTGGATAAGGAAGGGGAAATCAATGTCTGAAGACCAAGAGTGTCTGGCTCAACTGGAGGGAACTAGCTCACTGTTGGGAGGTGGATAGAGGGGATGATGCTACCTGAACTCTCGGCTCAGCCCCCATCCTCAAGAGCTCCTGACAGTGCACTGAGCTCCTTACCTGCCTCCCTCCTCTAACCCCAATCTGGGCTGTATCTGCCCCTCCTCTTCCCTCCTGCCTCAGCACCTGGTGCTGGGGCTCTATCTCCAGAACATGCTCTAGAAATGGTGTTAACTGACTCATATTTGTAGTTAGTTCAGTTTTGAGACTGGAGGTGAATGTGGGGGGAGACCTGGCCAGGGAGGCATTCCTTGTGGTTTTAGTTCTTTTACACAGGACAGGCCCCTGGCAGAGGAGCCAAGGGTGACAGCTGAGAGAGCTGCCCCAAGGACTGAAGGGTCTAGAACTCCTCTAGAATGTGAGCTCCATGACAGCAGAGAACAAACTGTGTCTCGTTCACAGCTGTATTCCATGTCTTAGTACACTTCCTGGAACATTAGTAGTTGCTCAATAAATATTTGTTGAATGAATGACTCTTGCCTTCTTTGTCTTGATTGACTTATCCTGAGAAGGTTCTCAGGAATGGAGGAGAGGGTGAGATGGAGAAAGGGCTGTCTCAGTGCTTGGAACTTTCAGAGAATCCCTTCCTCCCCTTATGCTGAGGACTGCTTTGGGGACAACTCCAGGACTGGAGTCCAGGCACTTCTCATCATTTGGTAACCACAGGCAGCTGGACTATCATGCCGACTGAGCAACTAGAGACAAAGGGACAAATGGTCAAGGAAGGCTGTGAACTCAGCAGGTCCAGGGGTAAGATCAGATGCTTGCATCTGACCCTTCCTCTCACTCCTACTCCAAACTCTGTCCTCCATATACCCCTATATACTCGGCAATTCCTGGCCTTCCCCCTTTCTCTCTCCTCTTCACTCTTCTAACCAGTGTCCTTAGCATGTCTGGGGCGGGGGCGGGGGGTGGGGGTGGCTGGCACTCTCTGAGGCAGATTCGTGGGTCCCCTTCACTCTCTTTCTGCCTGCTGCCTGGCATTTTGCAGATGTGTGGCTCATTTGCACCTTCAGTGGTTATGGAAGAACAGAAGAAAGGAACCCACAAATAGACAATTTTGCTGCTCATTAATAGCTTCTGTCGGGTGAGAGAAGCTCACAAACACAGTGGTAACGGAGCATGCGGTTTGGGATTGCTGCTTTTTTCCCCTTTTAAACGTATCAGTGCCTCACCTCTGTTCCATTAGCACAACACGATGGAAACTTGTCTGCATCACAGATGCGTTTGTAGCCCGGATGCGTGGTTGTTACTCTCAGGAGGTTTGGCATTTCAGGTGAGCAGCCTGAGTGATATGTTTGAGAGGAGGCTAAAAAGATGGCATGTGTGTGCACGGGTGTGTGTCCTAGCTGGTTCTGAGGCCATGTTCATTTTCTTAAAGCTGGGTAAACTTGCAAATATTCCTCCCAGTGTCTCTGGGAAAAGAGAGCCCTGGCTCTGTGCTTGTAGTTTAGTTCTCTACAGGGAGCCATTACTTTGCTGTTTAAAGAAGACTTTATGCTTTGCAGCTTTAGATCATTTCACATGATGAAACACCATTTCACTACTGACAATTGTAATTTAAAATGTTTGACAGTCTTTTCAACTGAAAAGGAGTAATCAGCCCTTGCCATGGGCAGGCTTGGTGAGTCGCTGTTATCATGTAGCCGGCACCTCCCTGGTACTCACTGGAGCCTATGCTCACCAGAACCTCAGGGCCACTCTATTTACTCCTCTTCCTCACCATCCTTTCATCCACCTGCCCTGTTCTGTACCTCCAGCTCACACCTGATGTGACCCACACAATACAAGCTCCACGGCCTCAGGGCTGTCTACCCCCATTCCTTCATTAAAAACTGGGAATCTGAACCCCTGCATGCCTGCCTCACTGGAAGGATCAGGCTGTGGAAAGTGCTGAATTTTGGAGAGAGACACATCTAAGTAGAGTTTGTTGAAAGAAAGAAGCCTGTGCATCTGTGTGGCATTGGGCACTTAACTGTTGCCAGTCTGTTTTCTCACCTGTAAAATGAAACAAGAAATACCTACCTGCTTGGGCCAGTGTGAGGTGTACAGCCAGTGTTCCAAAGTTCTTATTGCAATGATTTGACCAGTTAATGTTTTATCATGAGGAAGACTTAAAAAAGATGGTGTATTTGAAAAACAATGTAAATTGTGTAATTATATGGTTTTACTAGTCGTATTCTGAAACTCTTTAATACCATTACTTCTACCATCACCACCAGCATCCATCATCATGACTACCACCATCACCATCACCATCACCACCACCATCACCATCACCACCACCACCACCATCATCACCATCACCACCACTGTCATCACCGTCACCACTTTTACCATCACCACCACCAACACCACCATCACCACCACCATCATCATCACCAACTTCGTCCCTACCACTCTTACCATTACCATTAAAAACAGCAACAGCAAACACTTATTGAACTTACTTGCCAGCACTGTGGCAAGTGCTTTTCATGTATCTACTCACTTAATTCTCGAAACAACTCTGTGTATACTCAATATCATTAACCTCATTTTTCAATATTATTAGCTTCATTTTATAGATGAGAAATCTAAAGTTCAACTATGTTAAGTAATTTGCCCAAGGCCATGGCATTACTAAATAGTGGCAGAGCCTATGTTTCTCCTACTCTCTTGGCTACGTCTTTATTTATGTGTGTGCTTTTGTGTCGGTCCATGCGTCTTTGTTTTTCTGTGTTCATGCACACTGTCATTTTGACAATGAGAGGGCCATGGTGATCTTATGAAAGTTTTTAGTCCATTGCAAATAACAGAGGTAGGAAATATTCAGGGAACAGCTAACAGACACCAAAAGATGATTTGATACTTTAGAAAGCAAAATTATTTTTTAAAATTCTTTGATAGATATTAATTAGAGATATAAAGGTGTAAGAAAGGAAAGTAGAATTTTGGTCTCAGTGCAGTTAAACCATCACTAATAACCCTATTTTGTTTAAAAGTGATTATAATCAGTGGATAAAACTTAGTCGATTATAATCTCAAGCTTTCTCTCAACCTTCCCTTTTACCACTCCCAACTTTGTTTTCTTCCCTGAAAATCAAAGAAGCATATATAGCAATCCTTGGGATTCAAGTTGTAAGGTACTCACTCTTACTTGGCCAGGAACATCTCATTAAGATGGTAAATAAAAATACCTGGACCCTACAGCTCCTGCCCTTTATTCAACACTGGATGGCCATTGAAGAAGAGCATGAGCAATGTCTATTTTCTTGCATTGTTTGGAAACAAAGAAAAAGAAAACTACTTTTTTCAGTGATTTCAGGTGCCAGGGCCTGAACATGAGGTCTGGACCGCTTAGCTTGGTGAGTGAGTTTGTAAGGACATAGCCATTTGATACAAGTATAGAGTGGCAGGGAGAGCAGTATCTTCAGCCATTGGCCAAACTCTCACCCTGGCCAGCTACTGGGGCATTGTGGTTGTGTGGCAGAGAGGATGTGCAGAGGGTTACAGGGCTGACAAAATGCATTCCACCTCTCACTGCTGTCAGAACCATACCTAGTTGGTCAGCAGAGACATCTTTGCATGAAAAAGTCACATTAGTTAATGTTTTAGAAAACAAGCCCTTGCATTTTATATTTTATATTTTAGAAAGCAAACAGAGAATCGTGTTTGCTCTGGGTGCACTTTTCAACCATCATAAATAATTGCACATTGGGGAGCTACCTCTGACCATGTATCTGGAGCTATCTATTAAAATGTAGGGTTATTTCAGAGTAGTTTCCTGGGCTACCCAAGCAAACACCATGCAATGTGAATTTATTAGCTCACAGTTTTGGGAAAAAGGCCAAATCAAGGCATCATCAAGGTGATGCTTTCTTCCTGAAGAATGATGTTCTGGGGCTGGCTGCCAGCAATCCTTGGTCCTCAGCTTGTCACATGGCAAGGCCATGGCAGCCTCTCTTGGTCTCCCCCTTCTCTTCATGATGTTCAGCTATTTGCTTCCAGTAATAGGATTAAGACCCAACCTGATTGAGGTGAGACACACCTCAACTGAAGGGACCTCATCAAACGGTCCTAATTTATAATGGATTCACATTCACAGAAATGGATTAAGTTTTTGTTTTCCTGGGGTACATACAACTCCAAACTATCACAACTTCCATGGCAGGTATGGGAGAGAGGATGGTTGTATGTGTGTGTGTGTGGGGTGTTGGGCTTAAACAAGTATATGTGCCTTGTAAATCCCTGAGTGGTATAGAATTTCTTGACACCTAGATTGGGGGGGGGGGATAGAGCAATGCTCCTTGGTCTGCTTTCCCTGTCTTTGGTTTTCTTCTCACTGGAGAGAGAAACGTTCCAAGGAAAGGTTTGAAGCCTGTGAGAAATCAAACCAGCAAGACAGTTCACACAGCCAGGATGTATGTGGCATCAGTATCAGGTCAAAGTCAGCAATAGACAAGAGTGGGGGATGAGAAATGTGCTGGAATAGCCAGGCTGAAGCAGAATGTCCAGAGCTGAGTAGTCCAGAAGTAGTGGGGGTTGGTCATGCCTCAGGAAACCGGCCACCACAGTAAGTACAGAGTTCAGAAGTCAGATAAAATAGGAGGTCAGAAAACTAAGACTACACTTCAGTCAGAGATGTAGCAAAAACAGATTAAAAGTAGCAAAGCATATTAAAAAAAAATTTTTTTTAAGGAGGTACTGGGGATTGAACTCAGGACCTTGTACGTGGGAGGCAGGTGCTCAACCACTGAGCTACATCCACTCCCCAAAGGATATTTTTTCAAAAAGAGGTAGTTCATGAAGTTGCAAATATAAAATCAAGTAGGAAAGCAAGGGCATTCATGTATGTGTCATGACAGAGAATTTAAGCATTAAAGAGAATTCTTGTCCTATCTTCAAGAATTTGTCACCTTTGTCGCAGAAACTCATCCTCAATGCTTTCAGTGTAGGGCAGAAGCAATGGAGAGCACCTGTCTGAGATGGGGGAGAATGTAGGCAAGGAAACAGGGAGAGACAAAACCTGGTACAGCACACACTTGTCCTTGAGGGGATGGGCTCATACTAGGAGAAACTGGAAAAAAAAATTACTTTCAACCTAGCTTGAAGTCAAAGAGCAGGGCTTTTTGTTGCACAATAGGATTCAGGATTAGTTGGAAAAGGTTATTTTACCTAAGCCTTGGGATAAGACCAGGATCAAATAAAATGGGATTATAGTTACACATGATTTGGTAAAAGGGGTACTGTGGTAGAATAACGCCCCCTCCCCAGGTGTCCACCTCTTAATCCCTGGAACCTGTAAATATGTTGATTTTGCAGATGTGATTGGGTTAAGCCTCTTGAGATGAGGCGATTAACAGGTGGCCCCAATGCAGTCATAAGCCCTGCCTTCGGAGTGGGGCAGAAGGCTCAGGGTCAGAGAAAGAGATGTGGAGACCAAAGCAGAGGGTTAAAGTCAGGGAGAGATTTGAAGATGCTACTGCTGCCTTTGAAGACAGAGGAAGGGACCATGAGTCAATGAATGCAGCTGGCTCTAGAAGCTGGAAAAGGGAAGGAAATGGATTCTTCCCTAGAGCCCTGCCACACCTTGATATTGGCTCAATGAAACCCACTTCACACTTCCGTCCTAGAGAACTGTAAGATAATAAATCTGTGTTAAGCCACTACGTGTGTGGTAATTTGTTACAGCAGCAGTAGGAAACTAATACAGGTACCGATTTCTTCTGAGATATTTATTTCTTTTAAAATCCCTTTTGCTCTAGAAATATCCATAAATCCTGTTATTATTATAATTTGATGTGTAGTGCTATTAAATGACAGTATTACTTAATAAGGATTTATGTCTTTAAAAGGAGTAAAATCATGCTATTTCAAGCTTCTTTGAAACTCACCCTTGTCAAAAGAAGCAGTATGCAGTGCTGAGAGCCCTAATTGTGGTCATACCACCACCTGTTGGCAGCACGTCTTCACTTCAAGAAAAATACCTAAGGAAAACAAGACGTGTTGGGAGCATTGTAACAGAAAAACACTAAAGTTATAAAGTAAAAGCAAACATGATGCCTTGACATACCTGTGCCTAGGAGATTGGCGGATCATTAATGAGTTTTATAAATATTGCATGAGCCTAAGTGCACTTAAAGTAAATAGGTTCTCTCCTTTCCAGGTACATGCAGAATACTATATGCTATTACTTCTGCAAGATCATTTGCTCCAAATCACTTTCTCAAGATTATATGAATTATGTATCCTTATGTTTCTCAAATATGTGACTAAAGATGAAAGTCACTGCTCCTTTCTCCCTAAATGAAAAAAAAAAAAGACAAGCACTAAGAAACCACTTGCAGCCAATTAGGTATTAAATGAGGCCAGTACATAGAAACATATATGCACCTTCACAACAAATCCACAAAGAAATATAGATGAGACGGAAATGCATATTCTACTTTCTTCCTCAGCCTAGAGCTGTTTCTCACCCCGTTTGGAGTTATCTGCTTACAAGCTGGAGAGAGGGATGCAAACTGCTTGCTGGTTGTTGTTGCTATGGAAACTGGCAGAGACAAAAGGCCACACAAAATGAAGGAATAAGATGACATCTAAGGATTAAAAAACAACACAAAATGGGATTTTCTTTCTTTCCCTCTCGCCATTTTGCTACATCACCTTAGTAAATGCTGAGGTTAGGAGGGCTTGGACATAAGGAAAGGAAGTAAGAAGGAAAAAGGGCCAAGGTTTTGCCTTCTGTATTATTACCCATTTACTTGAATGGTCCAATTAAGGGTTTTCGCTTTAGTTTCTCATCATCTCCCCCCTTATCCCAATAAAAGAAAATAAAAGTAGCATAGAAATCTCTCACTTCTCTCTCCATTAACAAGCTCTGAGGAAGGAAAAATACCCAGTTCAATGTGAGGAAGAGCTTTCTCATCAGTGGACTGACAGTCTTCCGATTGGTATACTTTTCATCTCTGGAGGTTGAGATGTGGCTGGTAGGTAGCTGGGAGGCTGGACAAAATGACCCCCAAAGGCCCTTCCCAAGTCCAGTGGTTCTGGGTCTAATTGTATCAATCATTTCTTTGGGGCAAAAGGGACTGAATTTTAAATGCATCTCAGGGGCCAGCTGTAGCCCAATTGGTAGGGCACCGGTTTACCACATAGGAGGCCCTGGGTTCGGTTCCCGGGGCCTCCTCGAGTGGGCAGACCGCCTTGAGAAGGCAAGCCGCCACGGGCAGGACAAGCCGCCGCGAGCAGGCAGGCTGCCGCGCGGTGAGCTGACTTGGCGGGTCGCCACAGTGGAACACAGCAAGAACAAGCAGAAAGGGGGGGATATGTAATAAATAAAAAAGAAATCTTTAAAAAAATAAATAAGTGCATCTCATTTTTATCTAGAAAAAATATGATTGTAAGGCTCCTATCCTGAGAAGCCCCAGTAATATACTACCTTTTCTGCCTCCCCTTTTCTACCTTGACCTGGCAAATTTCCTGTACTTTGGGATTCCAGTGACTTCTTTCCACTTTAGAAATTTCTTGACCTCACCATTGTTTTCCAAAAGCAATTTTTCAATGACACCAGAAATAAAACAAGAGTTTGAATAAAAGAGGAATTAAAGATCTTTTGATATAGGTCCCAACTTCTTGCTGTTGGCTAATGAATCATTAAACCAGTATTTCTTCATAGTCGTCTGAGGAACCACCAAGTCAGGGTGATGGGTAGTCTTTTGTTGAAAATGTATATTTGAAACAAAAATCATGTTTTGGGGTCCTCTTTTCAGACCTTCTAAGTGAGGAATCTCCTGGGATGGGTCTTAAAGACAAATGCTCATTTTATTTTTAAGACAAAGCACCCACTTGGAGCCCTGGCCTTTCTGATGACCCCCAGGGGGAGCAGAGTCCAGAACGGTGCTTGTTTAGTTGGAGTTAGCCCCTTGGTTGAAAAGGAACCTCTTTTGGGTAAGCTTAAGCACATTTTCCTCTATAGGACAGAAATAAAAGCAAGCTCAGTAACCACTTTAAACAAAACTCCTCCCATATATGCGTGATTCAGTCATAACCTGTGTGTGTTTTTTTTTCGAGTTTCTGCAGTCGGTGAGGTGTGAAAACTCCCTGACCCATCTCATGTTGTGTCAACCGTCAGTTTCTCTCAGTTTGATTGACTGTTCTGCCCATTGTTGGTAGGTTCTCCGTGTGAAGGAGGTTTTGTTATACATGCTTTCTCTCCTTGCCAACTTCCTGTCATGATTTTGTTTTCCATTGCTCATATCTATCTACTTCTCTTAAACATATCCCTCATCACCTGAAAGGCTCTTTGAAACACAGAAAGCTGAACCCACCCCCCAGAGTTTCTGATTCAGTTGCTCTGGGATGGGGCCTGAGAATGTGCATTGCTAACATGGTCCCAGGTGACGCTGAAGCTGCTGGTCCAGGGACCACATTTTAAGAACCACTGTCCTGTGTGTTATCTACATCACTGGATCAAAAAGCCCAGTTTTTATGTCTGATCCATCACTTTACCACCAACACCTTTCATTGTATCTGACAAAGCTATGCACAATAAATGTTAAGCAGAAGTGGACAAGTGAAACAAGACACCTCCGTGACCTCAGAGCAATCCTTGGATTCTGACTAGGAGATTCCAAAGCCAGGTGCCTCCCTACCCTCCGAAGGGCTTGTGGGTTGGCACTCCCCAAATACCACTGTGTATGGCCTATTGTTGGACACATTTGGAACCACAGAATACAAAAGCAGATTGGTGTCCAGGCCACTGACCTTCCTACAGCTGTCCAGCCCAGAATTGGGCTTGACAGAGGCCACAGCTGTGACCAGAATGCATGCTTAAGCCTCTGAGCGCAGGCTTGTTATTCAGAACCAACTGTGGGGCCGGCAGCCCAAATCCATGGTCTGTTGCACTCAGAGGGTCTGTGATCTTGGAGGGTGACTCCCATGCTTCCTTGGGAGCAAAGCAAAATTGTGTTTACTTATGTTACAGAGGAACGGACAGTTTGAAATGTAGCAGATTAGAAAAAAGACAGAATATATTGGCCCCTCACTGCAAAGCTGGTCTAAAATTCTGTTCTCTGGTATTATATCTAGGTGATGTTTCCTAATTATGACCATCTCAACAACAGAGGACTTACCATGGATTATCTCATTTATTCTCTATGGTGTAAAGTTTTATAAACTGCATTTTACAGATTTGGGACACTAAGGGTTAGAGTCCCAGAGTTTCAGTTGTTGGTCTCAGTTCTCTCTGACTTCAGAACCCATGCTCTGAACCACTGGTCCTTGACCTTCAGTTACTAAACCTCTTCAAATAGCATTTTAAGGGTTCTACCTTTTCTCAAATTCCACTCTGTAATGAAAGGCTATGTTTCCAGCATATTTTATAATTTATTTTCTTACTTTGAAATTTTTTTAATGATGTAAAAAAATTTTAAGCCATGGATATTTCCCCCAAAACAACTCATAGAAGAGCAATTGGTGTAAAGCCAATAAAGATGGACCAGGAAGGCCCAGCACCCCACATTCCTTGAGATTCACATACCAACTTGAAAGCCCCTGGGGAATGTAAAGATTTCAGAACTTTGGGAATCAGAAATCCTGGGTTTAGCCATGACTCTGTCATGAACTGACTGAGAGACTGGGATCAGGTCAATAGATTCTCCAAGACTCAGAGGTCCCGGGTATGAAATTACTGAGATGGACAAGGACCCTACCACATCTCTGATTTTGACTCATTAGTTGGTTAATGACCTTGAACTAATGGCTAACAAAATATAGTAAAAAAAATAAGCTCTTCTTTTTTTGAAAAGATTAAAGCTTGTCCTAATTAGCACATTGTATACCAATGTGTCATGAAAAAGAGCCTGGAAGGAAGTATGTCCTAAAGTTTTAAAAGATTACAAATGAACTCTAATTTATATTACTACTTTGCTTAGAAAACCCCCTTCTTTTTTTCCATTTATAGATAGAAGACAGCTATATTTTATCCAAACCCTGTCCAAACTGGCATAAATTCATCATCAACAGGTTATTTATCAAAATTCCCCAGCCTTACAAATAAATTTAGAGAGGGAGTTGATAATTCTGTGATAACATTTTTAAGCCCAATTCTCAACAATTTGAGATTGACAGTAAAGATTTTTCAGAGAGAGTTAGAAGAAGTAGGAAGTCTCCTTCTACCTTGATTTTGTTTTCTGTCCTCCCTCTTACAGTGTTTGTTCTTGTTCCTTGCCAAGCTACAGCAAAGGTGTCACTGTTACAGTGAAAGAATAGTTGTTGCAGAAAAAGCTGTGGTGTGTGCATCGGCATCACGTTATCCTTTTTATATTCAATATTAGGTAATTTTTGACATTATCCTCAATAGGTAATGGATTTGGTACAGAATGGTTAGTGTTTCATAGACTTTGCAAAAGAAGATCTGAGGTGGCTGGGAAGTTAATGTTTATCTTGCAAAGAAAAACAAAACTAAGAGGCTAGTGTAGGGAGTAGATGTAGCTCAAGCAGTTAGGTACCCGCCTCCCACATAGGAAGTCCCGGGTTTGGTTCCCAGTGCCTCCTAAAGAAGACCAGCTGGTGTGGTGAGCTGATGCAATGAGACATCACAGCAAGATGATGCAATGAGGAGACACAACAAGAGACACAACAAGCAGGGAGTGGATGTTGCTCAAGCGATTGGATGCCTCCCTCCCACATGGGAGGTCCTGGATTCACTTCCCAGTGCTGCCTAAAAGAAGACAAGCAGACACAGAGAGCAGACAGCAAGCACAAACAGCAAGGTTGGTGAGGGATAAATAAATAAATAAATAAATCTTTTTTTAAAAGGTTAAATGTAATTACTAAATCAAATTACAAATGTTTACTTAAAATATCTTTACTGATTGTGTTATATTAACCATTGCTTTTAATATTAGTTGGACATTTTTAAACTCTAAAGGAGTTTTAACCAAATGAGAGCTATAATTTGGCCATGCTATTATCAGGTGGTAGAGGATATGTGATCCAGATCTTATCTATGAAGTTTGTAGTCATTTATTTTAATTAAAACTATTTACCAAAATAGATGAATATGGAAAACAACAAACCATACTATAGAAAATTAGGTAGATAAATATTAAAAAAATAAAGACATAGGTACTATTACAATTCTTGACATTATCCATCAACCCTGTTATTATCACCAGGCTTCTTTCTTTCCTAAATATATCCAATTCATTCCCTGGAGGTCCAGTCCTTTTTAGGACAGTGCACACCCCTGGACATATGACCAGTTTTGTGTAAGGCTACTAGTTTATTAGTATCTTTAAAGTAAGAATCCTGGGAACCAGCTGTGGCTCAATTGGTTGGGCTCTGGTTTACCACATGGGAGGCCCCGAGTTTGGTTCCCGGGGCCTCCTGGAGAAGGCAAGCCGCCGCGCGGTGAGCTGACTCAGCGGGATGGCGCAACAGGGGGAAACAAGCAGACACAGAAAAATGCAAAGCAAATGAACGCAGCAAGCACAAGCAGCAAGGGGGGATATATAAATAAATAAAAGTAAATCTTAAAAAAAAAATAAAGTAAGAATCCTGTTTCATTATCTAAATCTCTTTCTGACCTTACTTCAGCCACCCCACATATAAGCCACGGCTATCTGTGCATGCACGTGTCTGTGCACACACACCCATCCAATCTTTGCTTCCTTTGGGGTCTCCTCTGTTTCTCTTCTACATGAGAGAAGAACATACATACACACACAGACATGTACACACTAAGAGCATGCACACACACCCCCATACACTAATAGAATTACATTTTCCTCTACAGTGTACTTTCTATTAGAAAATAAATTACTCATAAAGAAAAGAGGGGTATTCTCCTGCCCATGAGGGCAGGTGTTAGGTAGGGTTTCCATGAAATTTAAGTAGAGCACAGAGGAGGAGTGTGATGCTGAGTGTAGATTTTCAAGTTAGGGTGTAAGATGAAAATTGAGGGGTAAGCTGATGATGGCTCCCTTGGAAATCCCTTAGAGCTGTGCCCTGTAGGAGACCTGCATACAGTCCCTTGTGACATCCAGCAGAGACTTTTTCCTTCAGTGTTGGAAGAAACCACTGTTTGTTCAGTTGGATATCAGATGACACAATTGGTTTGCATCTTGGAGCTGCGTTGTGTAAAAATACTTATCTTTAAATACCAGTATTACTCTCCATTAGCAAGTTGTCATATTTGAGACAGCTGTAGTGACTGGGATGCCTTCGAGACTAGCAGTTTCCTGGGCCCTCTCCTGGCTCACTGCCTCTTTGCTCCTTGCATGAAGTAATGAGAACCAGATCTTTGTATATGTTTGATATGTTTGACTCTCTCTCTCTTTTTTAGTTGCATTAAATTTTATTTCTCAAAAGAGGTTGAGTCACCATTAGAAGATGACAGATACACAGTGCTACATCTTCTAATCCCCTGAAAATGATCTCTAAAATACAATATGCAAAACTCTGGTTAATAGATTTACAATAAACCATCACTATGTTATCATGCACACTTTAGTCAGAGCTTTTAGTTTCCTTCTTAATGGTCTTTCTCAACATTTCAGGCCACCAAAGTTGACTCTCTCTTGTTATCTACCTGTCTTTCTCTCCTCTGCCCTCTGCCTCTCTCCCCTTCCTGTCCTCCTCCCCTCCCACTTCCTTCTGCCTGCCCTACCCCTGCCCCCAAGAGTGGAATTCACTCCAGTGAAACTTGTGTATAATTAATGCAACCCCATCACAAACTACTGTGGTAATTTTGCTTTGTTGCAGTAGTTACTAGGAAAGGTGATTTCACAAATAGCTTCTGTCATAAAACCTTTCAAAATTTAATTTCCAAAGGTCCACATCTATTACCACACAAGTTAAAACATAATATTCACACTAGTTGGGGGAAAAATCAGATCCAACCACATTTAACAATAATGCTACATATTTTGTTGCTTCCTTGTGAGATTTTTGTTAGCCAGGTTTTAAAATTTAATTTAATTTTTAATTTTCTTTTATTTTTCTTTTATTTGTCTTTTGATTTGCTAGTCTTGACTTTTTTCCATAGTGAGTTGTTTTTTATTTTTTATTTAGTATTTATTTGTTTTTGCAATTTACAGCTTTTTTACTATAAAAGTAAGATCACAACATTCAATGAATCAAAGTTTCTTCTGTCATAAAACCCAAATTATTGAAGGTTTTCTAAAATCACATCTGCAGAAGTTTGATATTGTATTGAATTTAACGTGTTAGACAGGCGGGAACAATGCCTAAGGCCCTCTCAAGGGTACTGACCTTTTCCTGGGAGAACCAGGGCAGTGGGGATGCTCTGGAGAAACTGCATTCTTCTGGAGAGTTAAGTATTTAAAGAAAGACAGGTTTCTGGAAGAAAGAGACCATCTCTGGACCATCTTTACAAATTGTAATTTAGGGGGCGTGTGGTCTGAAATTAGTTAGTCTAATTTAGACTGTGAGGAAAATGCAGCCATTTCAGGAATAGTGTGGGTAATTTCAGGCTGAAAGCAAATTTTAACTCACAAGAATATCTCCAGCCTAGTTAAGCTAATGAAACCTTAACTGGGTTACAAAGGAATCAGAATATGAGAGCTCAAAATGGACCTGTGAAGAAAAGGAGCAATTTCAGATAGGGTATATTATTCTGGGCCGAAGGCTGATCTTGTCTGAAAAAGAGTATCCTTAGCCTAGTTAAGATAATTATACCTTAACTAGATTACAAAGAAATCGGAGTATTAGTGAGTAGAACTGATGCTGCGGGACCTGTTGGAATCCTGTTAAGTAAATGACAGGTGGAGTTCATGACAGGGCACCAAGCCAGGGTATTATTGATTGACAGGACCAAGATTTCAGACGTACCTAAAATGACTGACACACAGGCAAGGGAAGAAGGTTGACAGATAATAGCTTGAATATATTTTGCAATTTTTCCATCAGACTTTTCCTATTCACCTTATTTAATAGTTAATCAATGTTGTTTTGGTTCACAAATAAAAAATGTAGCTTTTATTTATAACCCAGCAGTGTTCTTTACATATTTTAAGGATTCTATTTCTGCTTTATGTCTTCTCAAATTTAAGATCTAACTTTCTCAAAATTTTAGAGGCCCAAAACACAATATGTATTTTTAAATATGTATTCCTCATAGAATCTGTCTTAACTCTGCTTTGGTGAACCTGTGATCTCTGGATAGAAAAATTACTGATGGGTCCTGCTAAAAGCAGGAGGAGAGAGACAGGAAGGACACCTAGACGCATTTTAGATCAGGCTCCAGAAAAACTGAGCTGGACAGGGTCACATCCAGACATTCAACAAATATATTTTGAGCTCTTACTATATGCTGAGCACTGTATGAAGTGCTTGGGTTATAACCGTGAGCAAAACAAAGATCCTTCCCCTTGTAGGGCTTACATTCCAGTGGTGGGAGAGAGACAAGCAATACCAACTATCTGGTTTGTGGAAAGGAGATCCTTGCCATGGAGCAAAGGCAGTATAAAGCAGGGCAAGGAGGATGGGCGTGCTGGGGATGGGGGTGGGGCTGAATATACTAAACAGGGGCACTGCAGTCTCTGTGAGAAGGCAGCCCCAATCAGCATTATTTGCAGAACACTGAGGAGTCCACCATCCACTAAGATCTATCGAATGCCTGCTGTGTGCCCAGCAATGGTACTAGTGTTAAGATACGGAGATGAGGGAACCAGCTGTGGCTCAATTGGTTGGGTTCTGGTTTACCACGTGGGAGGCCCTGGGTTCAGTTCCGGGGCCTCCTGGTGAAGGCAAGCCGCTGTGCGGTGAGCTGACCCAGCAGGGGGAGACAAGCAGACACAGAAAAGTGCGAAGCAGATGGACGCAGTGAGCACAGGCAGCAAAGGGGGGATATATAAATAAATAAAAATAAATCTTAAAAAAAAAAAATGGAGATGAGTAAGACATGGTCCCCACCTTTGAGATGTCACAGTGCAGATACCACTTAGACAAGGAAATCAGCAATTGTACTATAGTGTTCTGCCTTCTGATTGAGGCCTCTGCTCAAATGTTCCTTCTTCAATAAGTCTTCTTTGCCTATCTCTTCTAAAAGAGCCCCCTTGATGCCTTTTCATTCCCTGACCATGCTTTATTTTTCTTTCTAGCATGCATCACTCCTGGCATTGCTACATGTTTATGTGTATGTTATTCTTCTCCCCAACTAGAATGTAAGCTCTATGAGGGCAGGGACTTTGTTTTAGTCATTACTGTATTTTCATCGCCCAGAACAATACCTGGTACATATCAGATGCTTAATATTTGTTGATTGAATGAATAAATGAATCAAGGGCTATAAAAGAGGGATTTATTAAATAAGGAGTTGCTGGCCTTGACTCTCGTAATAGTAGTGAGCAGAAAAGCAATATCAGCATAAGATCCCCTGGGAAGAGTGTGAAGAAGAGGATTAAAGTAATGATATGAAAGTAAGAAAAGGTAATATATATTTTATCAGGTTAAAATTTTAAATTGTAATTTGTAAAATATTTCAAACAAAAAGAAAAGTACATAAAATGTCATATATACCTTTTGGAAGGATTTTTGTTTATTTTTCTTGCACACACACACTTTCCTGGATATTTTGTAGAACTTCAGTTCCAAGGCTCAAAATAGCAATGCTTAATGACAAGCAGCCCCTAATCACTAGGAAACCAGAGAGGTCCATCCCTCTAAAGAACTGCCCCTACTGCCCAGCAGTGGTGGAAATACAGCTCCGCATCACTGCAACATACAACCTGCTTAGTATCTGGTGTTCTCTGGGCAAATCTTCTCACCATTTGGATGATGGGTAGAGTGGTACATGGCAGGGAGTACTGTTGGCAGTGTGACAACCAGGACTTTTTGGCCCCTTGCTTCTAAGATATTTGTGAATAGTGTTTCTGGAACTGATCTCTTTCGGCAGCACTAATTGCCTTCACAGTAGGGAGCCAAGGAACAGTGTCTTACATATTCCTTTACAGAGATAAAGTGCATCCTTTGCTTTTGCTACAAACAACCCCAACACTCTAGTGGCTTAAAGCAATAATTATTTATTTAGCTCACAAGTTTCCATTTGGCAGTGTGGGCTGGGCTCAGCTGGCCAATTCTTCTGGTCTCTACAAGCCCACACTTGTATCTCCAGTTTGATGCCGGGTTGGCTGAGGGCTGGCTGGTCTAGGATGATGTATTAGGGTTCTCTAGGGAAACAAAACCAACAGGAGAGATCTGTAAATATTATGAGATTTTATAAAATTGTTTCATGCAACTGTGGGGATACACAAGTCCAAATTTCATAGGGCAGGCTGCAAGCCAGGAACTCTGATAAAGGTTTTTGATGAATTCCCCAGGAGAAGCTGGCTGGCTGAAGTAGAAATGGAAATTCCCTTTATCGACTGCTGAAATCATCACTTCTCCTTTTAAAGGCTCCAACTGATTGGATGGGATGATGCGTCTCTCCTTGTGGAAGGCAATCTCTTTGGTTGATGTAATCAGCCATAGATGCAATCAACTTACTAATGATAATAGTCCATGAAATGTCCTCCCAGTAATAATTAGGCCAGCACTGCTTGACCAAACAACTGGGCAACATTACCTGGTCAAGTTGCTACATGAACCTAACCGTCAAATATGATTTCAGCTGGAATGGCTCCTCTCTACTGCATGTGGTCTCTCGTCCTTTGATATGCTGAACCGGACTTGTTCACATGGCAGTTGGGCAGGGTTCTGAGAGAGAGTAGAGGTGTACAAGGCAGAAAGGTGCAATGACAGAGCCACTTTTATTGCATTCTGTTGCTCAAAGTAAGTCATAAAGTCAGCCCAGGTCGAAGGTGTAGAGAAGCAGATTCCATCCCTTGAATGTCACCTTTAAGGGGATGTGGATACAGGGAGGAGAATGTGACCATTTTTGTAAAGAACCTGTCCAAAGTCCAATATCATTTCACTATTTCATTTTAATCAAGTTTCCTTCCCATGTTACTTTTTTAATATGGAAATTTTCTTACTTTCAATAACTTTTTGAGCACCCCTTTAAATACAGATCCCCAAAACAGGTATTATAGGAGATAAAAAAACAAACCATAAGGTGACATGATCTTTCCTTAAGGCGCTACCACAGATACAATAAGAAAGAAACTTGAAAACAACATTATTTAACAGAAGTTTGTTGAGTACCCAAAATGTACCAAGCTTGGTATGAGAAAAGAGAGGATTAAAGATGAATATGATACAATCTCTCTTCTTGAGTCTTCACCATTATTTTTACATTATTTAGCATCGTTCTGCCCCTCTCCCCCTCACTCCTACGTCCAAACACAGTGTCCTGTGGCTTTTGCTTCTGCATGCTTCTCAGAGGCAACCCTCCTACCACTGCCTCTGTTCAGCTAATTCACCTGTTGCCATGGACCACAGCGCAGCCTTCTTGCTGGTCCTCCTGCTCCAATCATCCCTTCTCTGTGAAGCTAAGTCCATATTGCTTCCAGAATGGTCCCCTAATATGCAGATTTGGTCATGTCACTCCCCTGTGAAAATTTCTGCAATGAATCCTTACATCCTAAAGGCTCACAGCTAAAGACCTTTCCATGCCATACAAGACCCTCTTTTCATATGGCATCACCTCATCCCACTCTCTCTTCAGGTTTATCTCATATTTTATTCTCTAGTAAAACTGAACTACTAATAGTTTCTTGAACACATCCATCTTTCTCAAGTCTTTTGCCTTATGTTATTGTTCCATTTGTCAAGAACAACCCCTCTTCTCTCCTGCTTGTCTGCCTGTGTACTGTAACTTTCTTTTAAAAAGGACAGATTATTCTTTAAAAGAGATCTACATTATTTAGAAATTGTATATTAATCTCAAAACACACTCTATTACTGCTGTCTCTGATGACTATTCTACTTTAAGTGCAGGCCCCACTGCTCCTTTCCTGTTAGAATCATATTGCACTATCATTGCCTTGTCTCTGTTTTGTTCATTATCGGCAGCTTTCTTTAAGACAGGGATCATATCTTTTCAACCTTCTTTCTCCAGCAACTAGCATTTAATCAATATTAATTGAATGAGAGAAGTGAAAATTATTAAATTCATTTTAGTTACACTGATGAACAGGCAGCAAGGCATTATACTATGATCATTGTACTTGATGTCAGAAGATGCTGCTTTTCCACTTGAAAGCTGTTTGACCTTGAGGAAGCCCATTCCCTCTTTGAGTCTCCTCATCAGCTAAACAGGAATAAAAATGTCCCTTGTACCTCATCATGTTAGAAGGACACATAAGAGAATGTGGGCATATGATTCTTTGCAAAGCAAAACAGAGAACCAGCCCAAATCCTGAGAACTGTCTGTGCTAGGTTTCAGGGTGTCTTGAAGTCACCCCTTGCTCCACAGTTTATGGCCTGTGACTTCTAAAGTCTCAGGGAGCAATAACAATATATAAGTATGTTTTGAGTTTAATAAAACCTTGTAAATACTTAGCTTTTGGCAGGGGGTGGGATTGTGTTAGAATAAGCTATCCTCAAAGAGTGGTAAAGAATTTATGGTGTTGTGGAAATACACTGTATTAAATGGAAATGTTTTTGGTGCTATGGTTAGTTATGATACACACAGTAAGTTCCCTCTCACTTCCTGCTACAACACTAGAACCTCAAAAGTGGTTTTCCATGCAGTTCCGATGAAATAGTGAAGCAACCTACTAATCCCAGTATAGTCTAGGAAAATGAGATGTTCAGGAGTTTGTGTGTATGAGTGCTCAAAAGTTAAGTTACTCTCATTATGGGAGGTTTCTTGTATTCTTCAGTATCTCCTTCACACCTATTCACCCACATTCCTCCATTTATTAATCTCCAAAACCAAATTTTTTCAAACCTTCAGAACATACTGTAGCAACCTATCATTCTGTCCTGCTTTCTCCACCTAGTTCCACTGGTGTGGTTTCTGTGGTTCTCACTTGTGTACCTCCTTAGTTTCATTTCTATATCCTTTATTATTCCTGTGCCTTTGCCACTTGAACCTGGGTGAACACTCACTCTTCCTGAGATATTTCTCTGAGTATTTTCTTCTTTCATTTCCCTGGGACTCTAGGTCTTTTGCCTTTTCCACCCTCTCTGTGAGGTGATTTTGAATATCCTTACAAGTTTAAGGGAGCCTAGCTGCTTTATACTTAAGATTAACTTTTCCCTTTTGATTTGTTTTTTTATAAGTTTTGCTTAGAAGAAAAACAGTTATTCTTATTAATGAAAAAATTCACTAAAGGCAGACAGACTGAAGTAAGCAGCTTCCTCAACGAGGCTCTTTGCTACTTTGATGAAAAAGGTAGAAGAGACTATCCCTTGAGAAGCCAGAGAAAGAACTAGGGTGAATAGTGATCATTTTGGGGGCCATCTCCAGTTTTATTGAAGGGAATCAAATATTCTGCTAATATTGTCAGGGCTTTGGCTGCTGTTCAGTCTTGGCGACTAACTCAGGAAATAAAGGGAGTCAAAGGGATAGAAAACCTGATAAAAACTGAACTATGGTCAGACAGGTTTTCCTCCCTGCCAGGGAGCCTCAGAGAAGCATTGCCCCCCACCCGAGAACCCCAACAATATATCAGTCATGCATCTGACCTGAATGGAAAACGATCCAGAATAAAGATGACTGATGTTCTTAAAAAGAGGGTGAAACTATAATAGCAATGTTAGGATCCTTTAATTCTTGAGTGGGGTGTGGTGGGATGTGCTAGATGGGGAGGGCAAGGTAGAGCTAGTAAGCCAAGGTGGTCATTCAATACAGATTTCAATTCCTGCTAAAACAAACGCTGTTGGGAGGAGCCCCGCCTATGACTGAGCTGTCCACGGTGCTGACTTGTTTCTGCTTTCAGGTGACCTTTTGGTCGTTGATCTTATTCTTACAGTTTCTACCTTAGAACTTAACTACCTTGAACCCTTGGCACTTTGACTTCACCCCTTCCCTTTTTTCAACTTCTTCCCCGAACCTTACAATCACCTTCAACTTACTTCATAGTAAACATGACATGTTATGGTCCATAAAGTACATCTTAAATCAACAATAGGAGCACAAGATTTTCATGCTCAGTGGCTGACACTGGGGTCTATGGAGAAATACGTTATGCAATTATTGTGGATTGTTTTGTAATTAGTTTCAATGGCTAGCAGAGAGAAAAACTTACATATAGCAAGAGTGAATTCTTAAAGAAAGGGAGAGACATTGCCATACTGTGTCAGACCATTGTCTCCAACTTCATCTTTTGCTGTAAATGTCTTCAAATGAGGGTTCTATTGTTTCCCTAATGTCAACCTTAAAGTTCAAGTGCCTCCTGTTTTCTCTTAGGAGTATTTTTGGCTAAAATTAACAAATTTGTCCAAGCCCTTTTTAAGTCTTCATATTTCCTGTTAGTAGCACCTACTGAAATAATGAGGTGTGCATCTTTATAATGTCTGTTGTAAAATCACCCCTTTTTGCCCTAAAATCACTCCACTGATGTTTCTTATGCCCTCTATCCCACTTATATTCATATTTGTGGACCTTAGAAATGTTTGTTTGTTTTATCTACATTTCATTCCATTTTAAGCACTGGTCATATTCTTTCTCAGCTTTTGCTGTTTCAGCAAAGGTACTTAACCTGGGTCTCCAAATCCCCAAGGAGTCCATGGGAGGAATCCAAGGCACTCATGAACTTGGATGGGGAAATTCCATCTTTCTTCTCACTAACACATGATTGAAATTTAGTGTTATATTCAGTTACAAATATCACCAACAGACATCATAGATATGTGCATATCATGTTATAATTGCTGCATACATGATGAAATATCATTTATGCCCATCACTACCTTGAAATTACTTGTAGTTGTTAGACAGGTCATCAGACCTTGTTATGTACTGTAATAAAGAAGCACATATATTACTATATCATAAACTTGTTTTAAAAATATTTTGTTAACTAGATAACATTAAAATTGGTTTCCCTTATAATATGGTGTATTCCATTTTATGCATTTAAAAGCATTATACTAAGAAGGCATCCATAGACTCACTAGACTTCAAAAGATGTTCATGGCACAAAATGATTTTTAAAAATCCCTGTTATACAGATTAAAATTCCCAGTCTTTTTGGAATTCTGTCTTCATACAGCAGTTCATGTATCTTGGAAACCATTTCAACTGCTCTTAGCTGGAACTCCAGTTCTATTATATTTCTTGGGGACAGAATTGAACATAGTATTAAGAAATCAAAATGTTTTTTCTATAAAGTAAAGATAAGGTTTTCTGCCTCATTTCAAATATACATTTTGATGATGATCAACAATGTATTAACCTTGAACTTTAGCTGTACATTCGCTGGTATCCTCAGGAAGCCACCCTTGTCTCAGTATTTCATTCATTCTTACTTAGTATTTCCTTCTACATGTGAAGTTTGGATTATTTATATTAAAATGTATTACCTTGTTACTTAACTTCATTAAGATGCATCTTCCAATTTTTTTTTTGCCCATTTTCACAAGTTTATAAGACTTTTCTATCTTTTAAAATGTCAGCCCTTTTTTCCCATAAGTGTTTAGTGTCACCTCTGAAACACCCTATGCCCTTTCTCCTCAACATCACTTATGAAATTGCTGAACAGCACTGGCCCGGTGCTTTTCTCTGAGAAACCATGTTCTTCATTATGCTTCTTTATTCAAAGACCCTCTTTTTCTACTCTTTGTTCCCTAAACCAAGTCCTTGTATATGAACACCGAACCCTACCCTTTCTCTCAATCCCATGATAACTCAGTCCCAGAAACTTTCATTAGTGCCTAAGAAATTCTGTTCCTTTCTCAAAGTATTCTGATAAGTAGATAGACAGATTTTTCCCTTGTTTGATCCATGTTGCTTTTCCATTAATACGGAATCTTTAGATTTTATGATTTTCTAGTAAAATAAATATTTTATAAATATTAGATCTCAGGGAGATGGAGTTTAGAAAAATCATCAATGGATGCAGAATTCTGATTTTCAAGAGCTTTGTCGGTCACTAAGAGTCATTCCCACGTGTTCAATTTTCATACACATGTATACATTCACCTCTTTATGTGCTCCTGCACGGACAGTTCATGGTTACTGTAACTGACTCAGAGTGACTGCTGCTTTTTGTAGAACAGTAGGAAGTAGCTATATTTGGCATTTGAATGAAATGGTCCCCAAAATTCTATCAGGACACTCTTTCATACAAAATCCAGGAATCTTGCACTAGTATTTTTTTTTTTTTTTAAGTGCTGGTGCCAGGATTGAGCCCGGGACCTTGTATGCGGGAAGCCGGCACTCAACCACTGAGCCACATTGGCTCCACTGAGTTTGTTTTTGTTTGTTTGTTTATTTGTTTTTAAGACGCACCAGGGTCCAAATCCAGGACCTCCCATGTGGGAAGGAGGCGCTCAACCGCTTGAGCCGCATCTGCTCCCTACTATCTTTTTTAAAAAATAAACTTTTTACTCAGTGTTTTATTGATGATCTGTTTTCTCTCTGCCTCTCTGGAGTACATCTGGTTTCAATGAGATATACTTATCAGTTCAGCCCCAGGGTGTAGTCTACCAGCTTGGTGCCCTCATTGCAGTTGAGTCTTGGATAATTAACACACTTGATTGTATTGCTGAAGTTTTGTATTGAATTTCTCCTTATCATTGTCTTATAGTAATTGCCATACTTTCATCCAACCTCTCAGACTCACTCTGTCCCAACCTGCACTCCAGTCTTTCCTAATTGATCCATTATCATTAACTCAATTGTTAGCTTACTCTAACCATAATGACTATAAACAATTGTGATAATAACCTATTCTTACTATGGTTACTGAAACAATTTGGCTCGTAGTCGCTTCTATCCTCTTATTATAGTTTCCATCAGCCAATTTTCCAGGTCCACCTTAGAGTACTTCTTATGAATAGAGGATGCATTTTCAATAAACCAGTCTTTAGA
>PVKH010000216.1:0-43722 GCA_004027955.1 Chaetophractus vellerosus
GGCTAAGGATAAAATTGGAAGCATGGTTGTATTACTCTGGATTTTAGAAATAAGTGCAGAATATGTTTTATCCAAATAGCATAAAGCATGAGAGAAGACTCACAATGAGACCAGACAAAAGACAGACCGTTGTTGGTGTGAGGGTATGCTCTTGCCAAGGCCCCAGACTCCTGGAGGTCTGTCTTCTCCTGCACAATCCCTTTTGTCTATTTTTATGGATTAATGATTTTTCTTTGGCTTTGCCATCTTTCAAATGCCAAGTTATAAAAGGTCTAATTGAAGCATGGAACGCATTTTATTATTTTCCTCCTGCCATTAAATTTGTTAGATGACTACACCCAGAAAGAAACATTCACTTTCAATCAACATGAGTTTGAGTTCTTGGGCCAGCCTTGAGGATATCAAATGGAAACTGCCTAGGAATGTATGAGTATTTCCTTTTGAAAATTCTGCTTTTAATTTGGGAAAGCTTTTCATCCCTCTGGGATCATAACCTGTTGTATGTAAAGCCCAGCCTAATCAAGGTAGATGGTATTGACAGAATGACATAGTATGAACTTAAGCCAGAGGTCAGCAGGCAGATTGTTTTTGCTGCATACACCATAGTCACTAACAGCAAGGCTGGGCAGCTGGGTTTTGCCAGCAGCATTGTTAAATGGGAAATATGGTTCACTGTGTCCCATGAAACCAACCATTGGTTTTTCCAAATGTTGCTGTTTTGAGTGGAATTAGCCATTTATGGGTAATATAATAATTTGCCAGCTACCATAAACAAATGATAATTAACTTTATAGCGAATAACATAAATGACTTGTTAATCTTTGGATAGAAAACAATCTCAATTCTTTTTTTCCTCAAAGCAAGTAGAATCATAACCATTCATTTTAGATGAACACCTAAAGCCAATCTCTGTTTTGAACTCAATTGTTTTATTGACTATTTTCCAGAAATAGTTCATGGTTTTTATTATTCATCTATTATCAAATGCACTAAAAATCAATTTGATACATTTCATGACCCCAGAGTTTGTGTTCCTGGATTTGTATTTGATCCTTGTGTTAAGAACAAATCCGACTCTTGTGTATATGTGCATGAGTGTGTATGTATATAAAACAAAATTATGGATGTGGCACTTATAAATAAAGCTAGATTTGAAAAAAAAAAAACAAAAATCAGCCTAGGAAATTTGTGTTAAAAACATTCAGATGGGAAACTCAAATTCATAATAAATAACATTCGAAAGTGCCAGTTTTCCAGAGAAACTATTAATTACCTTTTATAACTGATCCCTTGCCATGTAAGTATATCATTTGAATGATGATGTAAAATAACATAATTAAGGGAATAGGGCTGTATTTTCAAGAGCTTGTTTTTAAAAACTTTTTATTTTGAAGTCCTTTCAAACTTACAAGACAGTTACAAAAATACTACAAACCCCATACAGAGAAACCCAGCATACCCCTATCCCCCAGATACCCAGATCCACCAATTTTAACCTTTTGCCACATTTGCTGTATGATTGTGTCTGTCTGCCTGCCTGCCTGCGTGCCTGCCTTCCTATCTACCGATATATCAATTTTCTGAACATTTGAGTATATGTTGTATATATCAAGCTTCTTGAACACTTAATATTGTCATGTACATTTCCTAAGAACAAGGATATTTATTTATGTAACCAACTTAAGTGCAGTTATCAAGTTCAAGAAATTTAACATTGATATAAAGCTTTTAGTCTACCTTCTAATTTTTCTTCTGTCCCTATAATGACCCTTTGAGCCTTTTCTCCTCCCTTGCTGGATCTCATCCAGGATCATGTATTACTTTTAATTGTCCTTTTCTCTTTAGTAACTCTTTTTTTTTTTTAATTGTAGGAACATATATACCACATAAACTCTCATCTCAACCACTCCCAAGCATACCATTCAGTGGGATTGATCACATTCACATTATTGTGGTACCTTCACCACCTTCCATTACTAAAACTTCCCATCTCCCAAAACAGAAACCTTATACCCATTATGCATTAACTCCCCAATCCCCTTGCTCCCTGCCCCCTGACAACCTGTAGTCTAATTTCTGTGTCTAAGAGCTTGCATATTCCCTAATATTTTCTTTATAGTTACCATGGGTCCTAATTTTAATACCTTAAATCTGAAACAATCCCATTTGCTTTGATGAACAACCTAACTTCAATAGTATACAGAAACATGTACCTATATCCCTCTACCCACCACCTGTATGTCATTCTTGTTAAAAATTTCGTGTTTATACATTATGAGTCCAATAATGTATAAATTTGGATTTGATGAAAAATCAAAAACCACTGATTTATCATCACATTTTATGCATTTGCCTTTTAGATCCTGAAGGAAGTAAAAAGTAGAGTTACTAATCAAAGATATAATAGTACTGATATTTATATTTACCTATGCCATTGTCCTCACTGAAGCTCTTTATTTCTTCATGTGGCTTTGATCTATTGTCTATTATCCTTTCCTTTCAACCTGTAGAACTCTATTTAAACATCTCTTGTAGGTTTAAATGATGAGCCCCTTCAGGTTTTGTTTATCTGAGTGTGTCTTAATCTTTCTGTCATATTTGAAAGACAGCTTTGCTAGATATAGAGTTCTTGGTTGGCAATTTTTTGCTTTCAGCACTTTAAATATGTCATTGCACTGCTTTCTTGCCTCCATGATTTATGATGAGAAATCAGCACTTAATCGTATTGAGGTGCCCTTGTATGTGACACATTGCTTCTCTCTTGAGGATTTCAGAATTCTCTCTATATCTTTGGCATTCAACAATTCGATTATAATCTGCTGCAGTGTGGTCTATTTGGGTTTATCCTGTTTGGAGTGCATTGAGTGTCTCTGATGTGTATATCCATATCTTTCATTAAATTTGGGAAGTTTTCAGCCATTGTTTTTTTGAATAATCTCTGCCCCTTTCTCTCATTCTTCCTCTGGGACTCCCACAATGCATATATTGGTACACTTGATGGTATCCCACAGGTTCCTCAGGCTTTGTTCACTGTTCTTCTTTCTTCTTTTTCCTTCTCAGACTGACTCATCTCAATTGTCTTATCTTCAAGTTCTCTGATTCTTTCTTCCACCAGTTCCAACAGGCCTTTGCCTCCTGTTTCTTTTTATGTTTTGTAACCATTTGTTGAAACCAGGAAATTTTGATATTTTAACGTGTTATCACTGGAATTTAGAGTCTGAAGCATCTGTTCCTTAAGCTTGTATCCAGCTAGTGTTATGGCAGAGCTTTCCTTGAATGCAAGGAGCTAACAACAACAACAACAACAACAACAACAACAACAACAACAACATACCTTTCCCAGTCTTTGCAGATTTACCTGTGCAAGTGCTGTCCTTCAGGGCTTATCCATACAATGAGTTCAGGGACTAGCTGAAGGCCAAAATGTAGGCCCCTCCCTGATTTCTTTCTTGGCATTGGTCTTGTCTTGTCTTGGGCATGCTCATGTGGCTCTAGGACTTTCCCCATTTACACAGTTCTGAGTATCCCCTCTTCCCAAGGAAACAGTTTCCTCACAGCCTGAGTACTGCACTACATGTACTATAGCCAGCAATCCTTTGCCCCAGGCAGCCACTTAACTGCTTTCCCATAGCATTCTGTAGGAGATATCTGTGAACTGCCTTCTATCTGCAGGGCAAGTTCTAGGACAGTGAGTACCTCAAGCCACTATCAGACAGACTGGGCCAGACACACATACTCCCAGTATGTACATGAGCATTATTCTGCAACTTCCAGACCTGGGATCGGGGATCTGCACTGGGAGTACAGGCTGTCTCTGTGCAGAGCTGGTGAGGAGTGAGGGAGGGGCCAGCCAGGGCACCACATGATCATACCACTTTTAAGAGACCTTTTTCTTGGTTTATTACTCAACATGTTACTGCTTCTTTGCAAAAGATGTTTCTGCCAGTTGTTGCTGGTTGTTCAAAACTTCTCGGGGGTGGGGGGGAGGGCAGACCCCTGAAGATTCTCAATCTGTTGTCTTGATTGAGGCTGGGCCCAAGGGTTTATTTATTTATTTATTTATTTAAAAAAGATATTTAGACCAAGGATTTATTTTTAATATATTTTTATTTTAATCAATATGTCCTTTAAAAACATAAAATACATTTGTTTGATAAAATGATATCCTGCCCACACTTCAAGACAAAGTCTGCTTGACTTCTGCCATGGTCAGGGATTGACAACCTTTTACTAATCTGATTTAGTTATTTTAAAAATTATTTTGTTTTCCATTATGTTTTGATTTGTTATTACAAACATGTACTGCCTAAGATAAAAAAAATTAAGTAATATATTTTGGAGGAAGGAAATATCACAATCAAGAAACAGTATCTGGGGAGTGAATTCATTCAATGTCAGGGCGTTGGATCTCCAGGGTGAGCATGATGTGGTTCTAGATGCAGGTATAGCAGAGGGTTGCTATTGACAAGTCTATTTTGCCATTTTGACCATGGATAAAATATATTCTGCGTTATCACCATTTCCTTCTTTACTTATCTTTTCAAAGGGAAGATTAGCCCTGCTTTTCATGTCTCTGAAGACTTTTATGACAAATGGGACCCAATGAGAATAGTAAGGTAAAAGTGACTAGATGTTTTCTAATCTGGTCACCAATATTCAGGTGATCCCATGATACATTTCTAAATGCTTTTATGCCTGGAAACAAAGTGAGATTATCTAGATTACACACAAGAGGAGGATAGAGGTAGTTAATATCCCTGCTCTGCTCCCTTGCCTCCTATAGCAGAAAAAACTTTTGAAGATTGACTTCCACTCCAAGCTCTGGCTCTCTTCAGGATCGGGCTGAGGCTGGGACTTTGTTTGGCTTTCTCCTCTTCTCTACTCTACTTCTCCCACTCCTTTACCAGTTTTCCTTGGAAGCAGTTCTTTACATAATCACTTGCATGGGAATCTATCTGAGGACCTGCTTTTCATTTTGGAGTATGGATCAATGCCATTGCTACCCTAATGACATTTAGTTATGCCATGGGGGGCGGGGAGTAGTTTGAATAAGGCACATCTTCACTTTTACCCACACACCCTTCACAAATCTTTTTTTTTTAAAAAGATTATTTATTTTACTTTTATCCATTTTTACCCACCCACCCCCACCCCCGTTATTGCTGCTTCTGTGTCCATTCGCTGGGCAATTCTCTGTGTCTGTTTCCTGCCCCCTCTTCTCATCCTTCTCTTCCTGTCTTCACCGGGATTCGATCCTGGGAAACTCTGATGTGGGAGAGAGTCGTCCTACCTCCTGTGCCAACTTAGTTTCTGGTTTTTCTGCATGTCTCGTCTTGGCTCTCCCTTGGGTCACTCTCCGGTTATGTCATCATCTTGCTGCGTGGCTTGGCGGGGCCTGGAGGGCTCACCCGTGCACGGGGCCTGGGAGACTCACCTGCTCGTGGGGCCTGGCAGCCCGCGAGACTTCTATATGTATATATTTTTAATTTTTACCAGGAGGTCCTGGGGATCAAACCCAGGTCTCTCCAGATAGGAAACAGATGCCCAACCATTTGAGCCACATTCATGTCCCCTCCCCAAACCTTAAGCAAGGTATTATTAGGAGCCTATTACAGAAATTTTACTGTTCTTCTTTGCTTTGAAAATATCATCATTATTGTTTTAAACCTGAGCCCCTACAATGCAATGGACTCTATAATGCAATGGACTGATATTGGTATTTGCCAGATTTACTTATGGATATTGAATGTGAAGAGAGGGAAAGAGAGAGAGGCCAGGGAGTATTTCCCCCCTCAGTACAAACTATCACAAAATTTCCATCTCTGGGGTTTCCACTGAGCTATCTAGCCGGGCCCGTCTGGGGTTTCTAGCAATATCTACCACAACAAACAAGTAAACACATAAATAAATAAAAAGACATTGGATTTGAGGTCATAAATGATGGGATTTACCAAACTTGACTTAAATAAAAGAGTCTGAATGGTGAATTATATGATTATGTGAGCTTCAGAGTAGCTTTGCCCCTTAGCCCTGCCCCATCTCCCATGCTCTGTCAGTGATGCACATGGTATCTGTAGGAATAATAATCTCAGGGAGCAATAAGATCAGTGTGCTGAACAGTTGCCTTTTTTTGCATATTCTTTTTTGTATTGTGAATTTATTTTAGTGTTGACATGCTTTCACATGCTAGGCCTATGAACATGAAATATATTGCTTGACTACTGTGCTTATATCTCTACTTTTTTGATAGCTTGATTATGAATCCTAACCTTAGGCATTACTTTTCCCCTTGTCATTTTATAGACCTAAAAAAATAATCAAAGGCTTAAAATGTACAGTGTTCCTATTTGGAATGATGGAAATATTTTGTTAATGGATGGTGGTGATGATAGCACAACATTGTGAGTGCAGTTAACAGCAGTGAAATATATATCTGAATATGATTAAAAGGGGAAATAAAAATTTTTAAAAACCCTTGGAACTACACTACACAAACAGTGAACCCTAAATTAAACCATGGACTTTAATTATTAGTACAAAAAATGTGCTATCATTAATTGTAAAAAGTTCACACCAATGCAAGGTGTTGGTGGTTGAGTGGTATATGGGGATAGTGTATTTTTTACATGATGTTCTGTAAACTCATAGCTTCTCTAATAAAGAAGTAAAAAAAAATAACCAGAAGTTTATGACATTATGAAAATAGTTATGACAGTATTAAAAAATACAGTATTACTGAGAGATGTCCACTGGCCTATAATAAGCATAGTTTCATAAACTTTACCTAGTCAGTCTTCCTTAAGAGATAAACTATTCTCTAATTTATTTAAAAACCCAGTGACCTACCTATTCATATATTCAGAAATCCCCCATTTACTAACATTGTTTCTCCTCTGAGACCATGCATCTGAGCAGATCTGTTAAATGATGTAGAGAAAGCTTTGATTCAGACTAGGCTAAATCCTTTGGAATGGATGCCCTGCCACATGTGAGTGGGAGCATTAGAATATCAGTAAAGGGTAATTAGGTGTGGTCCTCACATGCCCTCCACACCGCTATCCGCTTAACTGGATAGCAGAGTTCAAGAAGCATCCTTACACATGGAGTCGCAATAAGAAGTTTGCATCATTAGAAAACAAGGCTTTTACCACTTCACTACTTGTAGTATAGTTAATTTTCTTTTTTCTCCAGCAGATCATGCCACAACTCAGAAAGTTTCAGGTTCATTTTGTGTCTCAGGTAGCTCTGCTGAGCCAGTTAGACTCATGCTTTCAGTAGAAGCACAGATGTGTTTTGCAAAATGTGCTATTACTCTGTTATAGTAGGTCTTTAATTTGGTATCTTGCTCCTTCTTCAGTTCAATGCAAAAGTCACATAGTTATACATGTGCCGCTTTTTGTCAAAGACCTTGCTTGAGATATCCGTGCATCCTGTTCTTATCTCATAGAGGTTTTTCAGTTCCTTGGGAACTCATTTGGTTGACCTGTCTATATTTCACCACTTTTTATTTTTTTATGAGACTGCAAAAATCTGCTCTTTACTCATCAAGGCCATATCATTTGAAGAAACTTAAGGCAAGGATCATAAATACCATTTATGAAGTCATTCAGTAACTGGAGAATGTTTTGAAAGGATTGAAAAATTAGATTGAATGATACATTAGGAGAGTTGGCAGTAAGGTCAATGGCTAGACATGTAAATGTCTTTGTGTGAAATGACATGGATTTTGCTTTTATGCTTTATTGACTTATATACTTTATATGTTTATAGCATACACGTGCCCACAATTATTAAGGCCAAAACTATTGAAGTCTTGATAAACTTTATATTTTGAAGTGGCACAGTTCGGAAAAGATATACATCTTTTTGTGTAGCAACAAAACAAGATTCTTGGCAGCCAGAGTATTGAAGTTTGAGCTTCCATGAGTTACTAGTCAGGGTCTAGGGGGAGAAACTTCTCTTTAATTCCTGTGTTTTACTTATACACATTGTTAGCCAAAGATAGGAACATGTACAGTTTATATTTGTAGAAAACTTTACCTTCAAGATATTCAGTCTTCTTTCCCAGCTGGCATCTGGTTTCAGGCATCATTATTTCTCAGTATGCCAATAGAGATGCAGGCACTCAGCAAGTCATACAGCAACAGGACACAATGTAAATCTAGGTGTCTTGACGCCATGGTCCAGTGAACTGGTTATAAAGTGACAAGGAAACCTGTGAGAAAAAGGAAGTCCACTCATTGAAATAGGGGCTGTAAATATGAAATGTTGCAAATCAGGCATGAACATTTTATTGGGTTTCGAAGTAAATAATATAACCTCTTTTGATTTCAGAACATTAAACTAATAAAGTAGGGTGAGATGGCCCTGCTTGATTCATAAAATAAGCAGTCTTTCATTTCAGAATCACTGGCTTGAATTCATAGATTTAAAGATTATAATAACATTAATATCTCCTGGGATGGCTGTGTCTAAAAGTTATTACCAACTCTTAGCTGGAGGGTAGTTCTCTAAGAGGTGGTCTTACTTTATTCCTCCTGCACATAAAAAGACTAATGTTAATTAGCTCCTTTAAAGCAACTTCAGCCCAAAAGCATGGATTGATTAGGTCAAAGGGCTCTCTAGGGGAGAAGATGGCAAAAAAAAAAAAAAAAAGGTTGACTCAGCAGCTGTCAGATTCATGTAGACACCTCTCCCCCCCATTCATAAATCCACATGAAATAGAAAATTGTGTGTAGGAAAAAATATATAAAGACACTTACTTTCCCCTCCTCACAAAACTCAAACTAAAGAATCATAGGTAACAAACATGACGACATGCTATTCTATTTATTCCTGTCATCCTGACCAATGTGAAAAATCCTTAAAATTAAAGCTCCTGAAATAATTATAGAAAATTAAGATTTCTCCATTTTACTAAAGAAGACTCCCTTTTAGTGATGGTTTTATATGCTTTCGTTACCAATCCCTAACAAACAGTGATCAAGTGATTTTACACAGACAGGGGTCTCTGTCCCCAGTAAAGACTTTATTTCCCTTCTAGTGAATATGTCTTGGAAGAAACCTATACTTTTAGTGTAAAGGCCAACTGTTTTACTACTTTAATTTGTCTCCTGAAATCTTGGGTGATATTTTGTAATCAAAGTTAGAATATTTATAAAAGAAAAGCAAGGAAACCCCAACTTTAGATCCTATTATTTATGTACTTTATTAGCATTGTTTATTTAAAGCACTACAATAAAAAAAAATAAAAACATATCCAATGAGTATTCCTTTCATGGATGTTGATTGAAATGATGACCATTTGACCTGGGGTTAAGTGCATGTTTGTTCAAATAAAGTGAATTGAGTTTGAAGTCCAGAGATGCTTTGAGAAAAATATAATTGAATCAATTTGAAGTCAATTGGAAATTGCAAGATTGTTTAAATCCTATCTATAACTATGGTGCCTAAAGTTGTCACTATAGACTAGACCAGTTATTTTCAAACTTATCTGACTGCAATGCCCAGTGAGAAATAGTTTTTTACATCATGAGCTGGTACACATGCACGCATGTTTGCACACTTAGGTATGTATATCTTTAGCTCTTACCTCCACTTTTAGCTTTGTGTATATCTAAAGCAATACCTTCATGAAGCAATACTTGTACCATGTAAAAAGCACTATGGCATTTTCTAATCTATTTAAATCCATTTCATTGTTTAAAAAGTTAGTTATGATCTGCTAAATTGATTTTATGATCCACTAATAATTTTGACCCACTTTAAACAGTGTTGCAGAATAAGGCTTATTTTAAATGACTATAAAGTTTCTTAGGAAGGAAAGCTTTTTTAAAATAATTCTGACTTTTCTGAAGTAAAAAAATAATTATCTTAGTTTAATGCTCTCCCTGAATATCCACATGGTAATTTCATTTTATATAATTTATTAGATTTTTCTTTATATCTTCCTCTATCCCAAATAATTTTATTTGTCACACTTTGTAAAGGTTATCTTTATATCTTCTGCCTTTTTTGAGAAGACATTTTAGCAAAATGTAAGTGGAGTACCTTGAATATTTAAAGTTGAAAATATAAAATAAGAATTGTACTTTGATGTTAGTTCTGTGTTCATTTATTCATTCATCTAATAAATGTTTATTAAATATTCAAAGACTATGCCAGGCATTATAATGGTAGCTAGCATTTAACACTTAGTATATATCAGGTACTATATATACCCTCTGAGCAAAGTAGAATTACCTCAATTGTACAGGTGAGGAAACTGGCATAGGTAGATTAATCCTTGTCCAGTTGAATCCCACTTTTTAGAAAGTCTGACTTCAGAACTCATACCCATAACCACTTTATTCTCATTCATTTCTGCTGAGAGAGGAAGAGATGACAGGTGCAATGAATGAAAGGAGTAAACAGCCTTTCAAACCAGTAATTCCATTGTGGTCTGATTAGTACTGCGATGTGTCTCAAGTGCTGTGTGAGAACAGAGCTTTTGACTCTGGAGGCCATTGAAGTTAATGCAGAAAAATTTCAGCAGGAGAGAGTGGTGTTTTATAACTGTCTCAGGACAGAGCCAACCTGTATGTTAATAGACTGCTTTACTTTTTATATCTGAATCCATCTGATACATTTGAGATATAAATATTCAATAAATGTAATTTTTTGTTTTGTTTTGTTTTTGGAAAGTACTATTTTTGCCAATGTTTTGACAAAGTAGCCAAAGCTAGTAAATTTTTTGGGCAGCTTGCCAACAGTTGTTTCGCAGAAAACTCATTGAAACTCGGAATACCAGGGCCCAGAACTTTGTGAATGAAATAGTCATGGCGCCAGGTACTTGAGGTGTTAGAAGAAACCATATATGTGACCAGAGCTGAGAACACCACTGGTAGCATGTTTCCAGAAGGAACATGTTCAGTTCTCCACTTTCACATTTTAGTACTAATGTGTTTAGAAAATTTTGACCTGGATTGTTCATAGCCCACATTCTACTACCTAAGCTTTTAAAGACAGTAAGGCGGAAGGGATAAGGAGGAAAACGAGATGGAGCTGTTTATCTAAGCATATCTATCATGCCTAGATTAGGTAGGTAAAATATGCTAAAGTTGCCAAGAATCTGTTTTTGGCTAGGTTTCTCCATTGTATGTGCTCATGTGACTCGGGCATGGGTGTTGCAGTTGAGAGAGCTCAGACAGTTTTGGTTTCAAGAATGTTCTGTGTACCCACTTGCTTTGTGGTGCATGCTTACTGTACTTTTATGTGTCACATGGCACAAGTGAAGTTCCATTTAATAAACTGCAGATTTGGGGTACATGAAATATTTATTCTAAAGTGGAGTTGTATGGTCCACATTTTCAGTTTCGATTATTTTAAATGTTTTCAGTTGGCTGAATGAAAAGATCTTATGTTTAATGTGAGTGAGGCTTTCAAGATGTGACCTACTAGGGCTTGCTGCTCAGCCAAGTTATACCGCCCACTCCTCAGAAGTATGAAAAAAAATCTGCATTCAGTGCCTTGTTACAATCCTATATTCCTGTAATCCTCAACTAACGACTGACTGTAACATGTTCGTATTTAGATACATATTCAGTGTGCCAGAATGTATATGCATATACACATATGTACGTATAGTCTTTTAGGGCTCTACAGAATATGTCTCTTCAGTACCAACATTAGTCTGCAAATGTTACTTTTGTATATGCATTTATATTTGCAGGGTACATTAATTCCCTTTAGATGCTTCATTTTGTCCACCCCCATCCTCCAAAATTGCCACATGCATAGGCTGTCTTTTCTAATAAAGAAATATTGTAATAAAAGAGAGGTTTCATTAAACTAATGCAATAATGACATTTTCTTTGAGGACTTAACACATCCTTTTTAATAATAAAAATTAAATTGTCATTGTTGTGCCCTGTATACCTTTTATTCAAATCAGGCTAAGTATTCTGGCTTCATGGCTAAGCAATGCTCTGGGGGGTGGAGAGGACCAGTACTTTCAGCATTACACAAATGCATTTCAGCAATCAGGTTTGTAGTAGGGTTGTAGATTATGGATAAGAGACCCGGGTAAAGCTGTTTATATTTGTGAGCAGAGGGGAAAGTGCTTCTCAGGGTTATCTATAAGGAAATGAGACTAGAGAAGAGGAGAGATACGATTCAGTCATGTCAGCTTGCAGATGGTACGGTGTCAGTTAAACTCTCTATAGCCACACAGCCGTTTTCACTGCTTCCACTAACCCTGGATCAACCACTGAAATTTAAGTGTCCACTTTGTGTGTTTAGGCTAGGAATTTGGCATTACCTTGTGAGGATTCCAGTTTTTGACTGTCATCTTAGCTGGACCCAGACATTTCAGAATTGTGTGAAAATAAGGACTAACAGAAAAAAAAAACAAACCCTGCAAAAGCAGTAGTGAAATGTGAGGAGTACCTTTGGAAGGAAACTTTTTTTTTTTTTTGGTCACTGAAAGTAATTTCAAAGGAAGTATATGATAAGCCGACCATGCTCGGGGGAAGATGGAGGGTGGCCCATATGAGTGCCAAGGTCCCTTCCAGCTCTGACCTTCTTTGATTTTAATCTGTAAAATGGGGTATATAGATTTTCTAACCTTGCTAATTTGTTATAGCACCACTTGTTTAAAGCAATACATAATTATGAACAAAAATACATTTTAGGTGCATAACTAATAACTATAAATATGATTTTGAATCATACATCTTTAAGGAGATGTTTTTATTTCTGAAGTGGATTGTCATTAAATACCTTATATAATTTGTTCACGCATCACAGAATTAGTAAATTAAATACATGATTAAGGGATAGGGCATATTTTCTCCAAAGTACCCAGTGGAAATGTTTCTAAAGTAGTGCCAAGAGTAGGATTTTTGCTTTTAGCACAGCAGTCAGTAGTATATATAAGATGTCTTTGGGATTATATGACATTCTTTTTTATCTACCTTTTTCCAAATTGGAACCCAGCACTTTCAAACTATTTGCTTTATTTGGTAAATAAGCATAATTTGGACTGAGTTTCTTCAAAGGTATATGTTATAATAAATGTGCAAATATTGCAAGTTACCCTTTCTACCTCCCACTTCAACTGCCACAAACAGAATCATAATTTACAAAAATGAAAACAGTCTACAGCTAGTTTGAGGCTTTTTCCAAAGAGAAGCACTGGGGTTTGGCTGGGCCAGTTTCCTTGTACACACCTGGTGTATATCACTTTAAAAAATAAATTATGCCTCATTAAATTACAATTAAATGGAATCATGATCATTTGTTTTTCTGGAAGGAAGATGTTTTGCATATTGAAAGCCTAATTTGTTGCAGGTGACAAAAAGGCTGAGCAGATTATCTAATATCACTTCATTTGGGGGATAATGTTTGCTAGTTTGTGTATACTCCAGTAGTTCATAATTATATTAATGTGGACTGTATTATTTTTACCTTCAAAATGTCTTCTACCACTTTGTCATTTTTTTAATTCTTCACCAAGGAATTGTTTTTTTTTTTTTTTTTTTTTTTGATTGTCAAAGAAGCAGAACCTTCTTTTTATATTCTGGGTTAGTCATGCTCCTTCATTATTTTCTCCAAATCTTCTACTGCCCAATCCTTCCCTTGCTTCCTCGGTTTAACCACTATCTCTATATCCAAGCACGATATGCCTTTCAAATCCCAGCCAAGTCAAATACCACTTTTCCAAAAAGTTTTCCCGGAGTCCTGCAGTTAGAAACATGTTCCCTCTCCTTTGAACAGAGATGGCACTCATTCCATCGCACATTTAGGACATTTATCATCTTTTACATTGTATAACTATGACTATTGCCATAAAACCTCCTTCTTATTATTGGAGAATAAACTCCTTCAGAACCAAATCTGTCTCTTGTCTTTTCATCCTTTCTGAGCTTTTGTACCAAGTTGTAAATAAGAAATGAATTAATAGATCAATTTGTCATTTATTTGGTAATACATATATTGAATTTGGAGGTTCCCTAGAAAATTAGTGGGAGATACAGCCTAATAATACATTTTCACTAAAGGCCTGAGAGCCATGAAGAATGAACATCTCTTAAAATCTAGTCCTTCTCTATTGCTGTCAGCCCTGGAGTGACCTGGGGGGCTGTGAGGGGTTTAGGTTCAGTGTTTCTAAAACCTGGCCCAGGTATATGTTCCCTTATTGTTCTCATAAAGGATAGTGAGACTGACTCATCAAAGGTAAAGTTTCTCATTGCTTTCAGACAAGGCCCCAAGGGCTAGTACAGACCCTCGGAAGTAAATTTTATAGAGCCCGCCATGGTAAAGTTTCCCCAATATTTCTGAGCATCAGCGTGTATCACATACACTAACAATTTGTGGCAAACTATACATGTTGAAGAAATATGGAAGTCATAATAATGTTAAGAAAGCTCATTGATAGAAACTGCAGGTTCAGAAAATGTAAGATCCCTTATATAAAGATTATTCAAAAATACTAGAAATAATAAGTACATCAACTTTTCATTTATAAAGTTAGCCAGAATTCTTTGTTTTCTCTGTGAAGATAGTCTAAATTAGCAATCAAGGTAGATGGCACTGTATTAAGTTACCTCTAGTTCTGCCTTTGAATTATTTTGCTTTTATTGAATGCTCTGCCAGACTCTTGTATTCTTTACCGATGTTGGCAATTTTATGAGGCTTACAAAATCTCCTATTAATAGACTGAGGTTCTCTTTGCCTGACTCCCTTGTTCTTTTTTCAGTGTCTTGTAATCCAAGAGCTATTGTGTAGGTAGGGTGTCTTTCTACCCTGTGCAGATGCTCATTCTACTTACTCTCAGTCAACATGTTTCCTGGGCTTACATAACCTCTGCTAACACCATGAAGGGAATTGTTATAATCTCTCCCTTGAGAAGACTCTGTTGCCTACAATGAGGAAAATACTTAATGGCCACTTTACTCAGTACTTGAAATACGTTTTAATATGATTACTGATATGAAAGTTTAATAAGCAATATCCTGGTTAATTTATTAATTTTCCTCAATTTACACATTCTCAATATTCATGACCTTTCTCTTCAGAAAAGTACATCTTTTTTATGGCACCCAGGTGCCATCCTGCATTTTCTGTATCTCAATCTGCATAATGGGAATGTCCAAATGACACCTTCTGCCTGTCTGGTTGATAATTAAAATGCCAGACAACAGAGTGGCAAGGGCTTTAGAAATATTTATGTGAGATAAATTATTAATTCATGTTCTATTTAAGACAGTTTCAGTATGATAAACATTTACTTATCTTGATAATTAGATGGGGTGATTTGTGGTATAAATTAAGTTATGCTGTAGATTTTCTTCTGATGATTTTTAAAACTAAATAAACTCATTTTACATTTATGAGCCTGAGGAATTTGGACTATGTTTTTTAAAATCCTAGTTTATATAGTTAAAAGCACTTAAAAGAGCCTCCGTAAAATAACTGAAACTCTACCATGCCTACCAGTTAGCCACTTGTTATTGAAAATGTCTGAGGTAAAAAGAATCCACTTTGGGACCACAAGCTACACAGATGAGCGTTTAAGTAAATAATTTAGAACAATGTACTAATTCTCTGGGGCAATAAACGAAGCCGGTGCTGGCCACCTTGTTGGTTTGAGACTATCTTCATTACGCGAATGAACCAGAGGCAACGGTATATTCCACCAGCCCTTAAAAGACAAATATTGTCTCATTCATTTTAAAAATGACACTGATGGGGAGTCATCTTTAAGGATGCTTTGTCTTCACTTTTCTTAGAGATAGCTTAATTTCCCTGTAAGTTTATTCCATATGCAAAAAGTACAGGGGAAGTGACTATGCAATTCAAAGTGTGTATGTGGGGCAGGGGGTGAGTAGCAGGGGCGGGAAGCAAACCAAACCAATCAAGAAACAAAACACACCATGCTTCTGAGTGACTTTTATTGATTAAGAAAGAATGAACAAACTTATAATTTTGAGCCATGGTCCATTAAAACAATAGTTTTTGTTATTTTCATTATTCTGCATGCAAGATCTTTTCTATAATGTATTCCACAATTAGAGGAAGAATACATTTACAAATTTTGCCTTTGAATTATCATGAATATAATCATAATAACTCCCATAAAGAATGATCCATGTAGACCCTGAAACTCCTTCAAATTTTAATAGTCTGAGATTTATTAAAATACTACAGTTATTGAAAGAAAGAAAGAAGTGGGTGGGGTGGGATGGGGTGGGAAGGAAAGAAGGAATGAAAGGAGGTTGGGAGGAAGAGTCTGGCAGACCAAATCTTTCTATATGTTCAGGGTTCAGCATTAAAGAACACTTAGAAAATATCAACTTGAGTGTCTTAATGCTATTGGAAATTGGTAGTGATTTTAAATCCATTTCCCTATTGCTTCTCCAACATATTAATTTGGAGGCTTTTATTCTCAAAACAAAACAACCCATTAGACTATTTCAAGTTGTTTAGTGGAAGTAGAAGTAGGATAACTTAAGGCAGAACTGAATTTTCATTTCAGAAAGAGAATCAATACCTAGATGGTATAACATTTTCTGGAAGACAAGAGTCTCACTTGTTCCTTCTAAAAGCATGAAAAGAATTCTGGATATTATTAGAATCATTTTACCAGGAGGATATTTTTACATACACATCCTACCTTGCTTTTGCCTTGGGCATGCATGTGCACAAACACTTGTTAACATTTCTTCTAGCTTCATTTTGTGGCATATTATATTCTTATTCTTATCCTGAGGTTTCTGTATGAAACATACACACACACTTATCCCTCCTTGGCAGTGTTTTTAGATGTGTTTCTAGCAAGTGTTGGTTAGGACTTCTCTAATTAAGGTAATAGGACACCTGGGTTTCCACTTGTAGGTTCCTTCGAGTAAAATTGTCTTACCTGATGTTTTGAGTAGGGATTACCTTCCTGGAGTGGTGAGAACTGTGGGATGCACATTCCTACAAGTGGCATTTGTTTTACTCTATGAAAATGCATCCCTTTATTTTAAAAATTATTTACCTTACTCTGCAGATTTCTAGCCAATCAGAGATGGCAAATCTATTTGCATCTAACGTCTTCATATATTTGAACCATTTATTAGAAATCAGATAGTGTTTCTTTTGTATTAATTTTCACCTCTGTGAAAACTTTTTTGGTATCTGTACTACTTCACTGCTGTTCACAGAAGTAACCTTTCATGACCTGGAGTTGCCCATCTGTTCTAAAGGGTTAACATCTTTGCTCTTCCTATGGATAATCTTATGCTCTAATCTCCTGATGGCATGAGGATAGGAATGTTAAGTGATACCTCTGTGTGATAACCTAACATATATACAGATTGGGAAATGGATCTGCATATTACCAAAGTACTACAGTGTTCCAAATCAGATTTTCAGCTCTTTTTCTTGAGCACATATTACTTTTTTCTGTACTTGACAACCAACAGTCTCCTTTGTGAATTCTCTGTCATCAGAGCACATGAACACACAAATTTCCTAATTAAAAGCTTTCTTTTTGGATGAATCACACATTCAGAAAATATCCGAGCTTATCATGCCATTCTTTATGGTGTGCTCGTGACTCCATTTTTGTTGTTTTAATTGTGGGATTAGAGCTTCCCTCACGAGAGCATCTTATGAAAAGTTTTGGGTGCCCTTCTGTACATATGCAAGGATACCTGTGTTGTTCGTGTGGATTGAGAAGTTATCAGAGGGTTAATACGAGTTCTAGCCATTTGCTTTGTGTCTTTTTTTTTTCCTCCATAAGAAACATCTACATTGAAAACAGTGACTGGTCATGCAGAAATCCAGCCAAACTTTCTCTCTTTTTTAATCGATGTAAATCTCCCATGCTGTTTAAATGTCGGAACTAAATTTACCAAACTTGGCAGATTTGTAAAGCTGAGCAGGACTGCCAAGTTTTCCCAGTTTCAAGCAGAGAGAGTTCTAACAGTTCCTGAAATACTTGTAGGAGGCACCTGGTGGTAATTGCGTTTTCACAATTCTTCCCAAGTGCCTACCTTGCTAGCTGGCACCTCTGTACACCGATGATTATTACAGTGACGACAAAGTGTCAGAATAGAATGGTCCCAAAATAAGGCACAGCCCCCAGAAGGCAAGCACCTTCCCAGAAAATCTTCCTCTTGGAAAACTGTTAGGATTAAGACTAAGGTTCTTGACATCACAGTCCAGCTGGTTACACCAAACAAATAAAGGGGAGGGCGAGGTTGAAAAAGGAAATCACACACATATATGTGTATATACGATTTGGCCTTTCCCTCCTCCCCCCATTTCACCAGGGATTGTTATCTGAGATTCTGCGTAAAGAAGAAGACCCTCGGACAGCCTCTCAGTCTCTTTTAGTAAACCTGAGGGCCATGCAGAATTTCCTCAACCTGCCGGAAGTGGAGCGGGATCGCATCTACCAGGATGAGAGGGAACGGAGCATGAACCCCAACGTGAGCATGGTCTCGTCGGCCTCTAGCAGTCCCAGTTCCTCCCGAACCCCGCAGGTGAGATATTTGCCCACTGACTTTTCACTCTGCCTTGGAAACATCTTCCATTCACTGATACTGTGTTTTCTCTCTGAAATTAAGGAACATATTTCAAAGATTTCTTAATCCACTATGTTGGTCCAAGGATATGAACCTCTGATCATATAACAGTGACTTTCCTGTACTGTATATCATATGTCATTTCTGTCCCTTTAGGAAAGTCCAGTTTTTCCAAGCAAGAGAGGATGCTAGAATGCCTACACAAGCTGCTTAGTTATCTGCTTAGTAATGAAAGATGGGCTTAGGGGATTTCCATTGAAGCTGAGTTTGCATAGCAGTCATGCTCTTGTTTATGATGGAAAATTGTTTATTTTTTTGGTTGGGGGAGGGAAGGCAGTTGAAGGCAGGGAAAGGAGAGTGTTAAAAGTTCTGCTTTATGCAATTCGAAAAAGACAAAGTGGAGGGACAACCTGTGTGTAATGGAAGTATGCATATGCAGTGGCTGGGTCAGAATGACTGATTTACCACAAGGTGATCCCTTAGAAAATGGTAGTAAAACGTAGGTTTTAATTATTTTCCTTCCTAGGATGATCTTCCCATAGGATTGGGTGACTCAACTTTTCATCATTCCTCTCTCTACACTTTTAAAGTATTCTATTCTCAGGCCTTCCTGCAAATGCTTAGGTCTGGTAAGCCTGTGTGCTTCAAGGATGCTAACTGAAGGATGGAGGTCTCAAAGCAGTTAGGAGTTACTTCCCGTTCAGATCCAAGCCCACTCATTTCTAGCCTGCTACCTGTTTACCCTAAACTTTTGCTACTCAATAGATTTATGATAAAACCATCCCATTCACTATTGCTAGGATGTTTCAAGTTCCATCTGAGTGATAGTTCTCAAAACAAATATTTAACAGATATTTATACAGATTTGAAAACTCGGTACTTTGACATCAAAGATTTTTTTGCTTAGATATTACAGTTTTGGCTTTATCAGTTTGTTTTCTGATAAGTTCCAAGGAACTGATTAAGCATAGAAGCAGACTTTTGTTTTAGTAAAAATATTTGAGCTTTTCCAAGTACATCCATTTTTCCCCAAACTTAACTCTTTTTATATTTTTGTATTCTGCAGTGGATTTTTAATTGTAGATCAGTTTCTGTCATGCACTGCCAAAATTGTGAGACTTACGTTTTAGTTTTTAGTGAATTATTAGTTTTACTTACTGTTAAACTAAAATCAAGACACTTGGTTGCTTACTTTGGGTAAGTGTAACCAAGCCTTGTTATTATTATTGTTTTTTTAAATTTTGGTGCATACATTTTGAATTAGTGAATTGGGTGAGTTGTAAATTTGCACTCCTGTTTACTCCTATTACAGTCACAAGTTATTGGTTTTTTTGTTTTTTTGTTTTGCCACATTTGATGCTGATTAAATCATTATAGGCAAATCCAGCATTGTTTCGTAGCCATTTAACCAGGTAGTTCTGAGAAAGTCACTTCTACTTGTAAAGAGAATAATACAGGTCTGAATATTTTGTTTTAGCTCCTTTGTAATATTTTTCTAGCAAGATTATGTCTTGGGCACCTTTTCAAAGACTTGAGAGCTTTCAGAGCCAGACCAACTTTTACAAAAGCCACACAGGGTCAGAATTTTGCTGTTCTTGAACAGTAGAAAATCACATCTAGAAAATTCCTAGATTAAAGCGTCCTTTAGGGATAAGTATAATGGATAACTTGATAATTTAATTTCATAAATAGTTAGATTTCTGAAGATAAATATGAAATATTTAAAATTTTTTGAGAACACAGCTATAGCACTACATTTATATATTCCCTGAAACATTTTTTTTCTGTTAAAGTTAAAGAGAAAGGTATTAAAGTCTCTAAAAATATTTCATGATTATCTACTTACTCAAAATTCTTTCCAGATATATCTCAATAGTAAAGACCCACAGTACGTAAAGTTTTCATTTTGAGAAGAGATGTTAAAGGGGTACCTACTGACTCAACCTTTTCGTTTGAGTCAGTGGTCTCGACAACTCAGGTAGCATTATATAGATGCGGGGAGATTATTTTCCAGGCCCTGTAAAAACTTTAATGGTTTGAAAACAAATTGGAGAAATCTTACATTCAAAATTAAATAGCTCCAGAGTCTCTTCTCGTATTCCTTCAATTGGTCAATATTCCTTATGTATTTATTAATAATAAAACAACAAGGATAAGAATGATAATTGATGAACACTTGTTGTGTATAAGATCAGATATTGTGAGCATTTGACATGAATATAATCCTAACCATTTTGGGTTGTTATCCTCATTTTACTGAGACTAATTTGGGTTACGTAATTTGTCTGAGTCACATGGTTGAGTGGCAGAGCTAGGATTTGAACCCTGGTACTTTTGATTCCATTTGTAAATGTTGTAGTGCCTTGAGGGGTTTCTGCTTAGCACCAAGGATCTTAGGGAAGCTCTGAAAAGTCAAGTATGATGAGACAGTCATTGGCACTATGAAGGAATCTGAGTTGAGAAAGGAAGAAATGAGATGCTTAAATACGCATTTAATAGGAAAGTACTGTGAGTTAACTAGAAATTTTGAGAAGAAAAAGGAGTTTATGGGAAAAAGATCACAGAAAATTGGATTATTATGGAAAGGCCCCAAACTAGAGGGGAAAATGGTGGCCAGTAAAACTGGAGTTTCTGGAGGCTGTGTAGCATGGTGGTTCTAAGCCCATGCTTTGGAGCCTGAAAAACTTGAGTTCAGCTCATGGTTCCTTCTCTTGCTGCTGCATGTTTTTCCAGCCAGTTAAGTATTCTCTTTTGTTTTAGTTTTTTCACCTATAAAATAAAACATAACAATGCCTAACTCATTGGGTTCATAAAAGAATTAAATGAGGTTACTAAGGCAAAGCACTTTCTGGCGTGCCTGGCACATACAAAGTACCCATAAATTATGCTTATAATTACTATGCAGTAACTAGAAAATAGCATAAGGCAAAGAGGTAGAAGGAAAATGGCAGAAGCCACTGAGCTTTCTTAGGAGTCAAAACCTTCATGGAAGTTTAAGGCATTAAGTCCAGCTTCATGACACCATCAGGAATCCTCAGGATTGGGGAGTAAATGATAGACTAAAGTATACTTACTGGTATTCTACTATAGACTTATTGTGATTCTAGCAATGGGAGAAATTATATCACTGATGTGGAGGCTGTGGCCACTGGAGGTTCTGAGGGCAGGAAGAGGGAAAAACAGGTATAATACGGAGGCATTTTTGGGTCTTGATAATTGTCCTGAATGACATTGCAACAACAGATATAGGCCATTATATATCTTGCCATAACCTACAGAATTGGGTGGGAGAGAGTGTAAACTACATTGTAAACTATAATCTGTGCTTAGTGGCAATGCTCCAAAATGTGTTCATCAATTGCAAAGAATGTATTTCACTGATGAAGAATGTTGTTAATATGGGAAAATGTGGGAGATGTGGGGAGCAGGACATATGGGAATACCCTATATTTTTTATGTGACAGCTGTATAATCTAAGTATCTTTTAAAAAATAATAAATAGTGAAAAAAAAAAGACACCATTAGGAATGATTCCGCAGGGCCCAGGGCTATATCCTCTGCCTTTCCTCAGACCAGTGTACAGTTTATTCCAATGGGGAGCAGTTCAGGGCATCGACAGAGGGAAAGCTCCTCTCTTTCTGGGATTTGGAGACAACTCTCTTGGTTTGGGAATCTAGGGTGAGTGGAGGCACAAAGAAAAACTCAGATTAGACCAAAGCAGCTGGCAATGCTCATGAGCCCAAGGATGAGTGTGAACTTTTCCCAGAATCCTGCTGACAGATGGCTGGGCTGAAGGCAGCACTTTTAAAATTATTTTCATGGTCTCTTGGTAGGCCAAAACCTCAACACAGACAAGAGACTTCCCCATTAAGGTGGATCACTTTAGCCTTCTAAAAAGGCTACTCAGTCCCCTCCCATTAGATACCAGGAATGCATTTTAGGGCCCAAATCAAGCAAATGCTCTAACAGTCCTTTGGATCAAGTAGTTTCCAACATTTTAGGGTTCCTAACCCCAAGAAATACAGATACTTTCTATATTGTCCTTCATTTGTCTCTGAAGCTGATGGGAAATCATTCAATTAAAACGAGCAAAGCAGAATACATAAAACCACAATATGAGTTTAGGAAAATGAAAACGGCACATGAAAGGCATTCTGAAGCCTAGTTTTATGAAATGAAATTTTGTTTCATTTCCACTGATTTCCTAGGTGAAATTAGGTGACTGTCTGGATAGCATAATGATGATAATGATGGGAAACTGTACATACTCGAGTGACATACATAAAGCTTTAATAAAGAATGAGGAGACTCAGGGGAGTGCATTAAATTGAGTAATAATTTATTATTTAGAGACCTCTACCCATTTACTCATTTTTTTTTTCTGAAAGAATTGACTCTTGCTCCAAGGTGTGCCATTTTTAGAAGAAAAAAGAAACTGTGTGCATGTTCTTCACGCTTGTTTTGCAGTTAGATGGTCGCTTAATAGTTCAGTGCCCGAGGTACCCATCCTACCTGTGAACCATCCAGGATACTGAGAGGGAAGAACAGGGTTTACAGGATGCTGCATGTCCTATAGGAATGTACTGCAATTATTTCCAATCACAATTAACCTGATTAGAATAATGGACAGGAAGTGTCCCTCTGTAGCTAATGCAGTTTGGCATCAGCTGACTGAAATCCTTTGATAATTTCTGCACAGATGGCTGGGCTGAATGCAGCACTTTTTAAATTATTATTTTCATGGTCTCTTGGTAGGCCAAAACCTCGACACCGACAGCAGACCTCCCCGTTAAGGTGGATGGCGCCAACGTCAACATCACAGCTGCCATTTATGACGAGATCCAACAGGAGATGAAAAGGGCCAAGGTGTCTCAAGCCCTGTTTGCCAAAGTGGCTGCAAATAAAAGTCAGGTGAGTGGTTTTTAAAAGCGCAAAAGCGAGGGCTGGAATTAGACCTTTCTCCTCCTCCCACCAATAAAAATACATCTGTTCTTATAATAATAATGATAAATAATAATATCAGGGAACCTGCCATGTTCTGCCTTTTGCACTACCATTTGCTTTTACTCTCATTGGAGTTCAAAAGAGAGATGAAGTCAAATTGGCTTGCTTCTTTTGAAGAATTTTTTTTTAAAAAAGAAACTTCTTTGAATGATTTAACTCCTAATTCTAAATCTTGCTATTTTTCTTTTTTCTTGGGGTGGCGGGAGCCGGGGCGGGGGGGAGCATAGGAGAAGTTGTTGGTGGTGGTGATTTGAGCAAAACTTTGAATTGAATGTGCAAAACATCACCTTTCTGAGACCGAGCATTAGCCAGGTATCATCACCTCTTATTCCCATCAGGGGAATGGCTTACTTTGTCATAATAACCACGTTTCCCAAACCCCAGAGACACATCGGTCTGTCAGGTGTTTCTTTTATGTATAGAATACAGTTGTTTTTCCAGGAGAAAACACACGTGGGGGAGTCCAGAGTAAGTGCTAAAATCTTGAACAGAAAAAAAAACAGAATCTTGCCCAGTAAAATTTTTCAGTGTGGAGATTGTGGGGAATGTAATGCTCCAGGGAAAAAAGCAGACAGCTGCTTAGGTTTTTATTTCTGAAAGCAGCAACAGTTGATAGGATTTAGTATCTGTTTCAGCTTGTTTAAAGGGGCAACTACTGCCCAGTCCCAGAATGGGTTCGGTTTAGGTATGTGTTTGTTTATCCCTAGGATGAACAATTACCTTGTGCAAGGTGGAGGAAACAAAGTGAGCTAAAGCATAATTTTGAAGAGTCCTTTGATTCTGAGCTGAGTTTCCTCTGTGGCCTTGCATGACAAATATCTTCACTGATACATATGTAAATAGTAAAGTGGTCCATCATCTCTCTAACAGATCTGCTGTTGTGTGCTATAAGGAAAGGAAGTTACTGAATATTTTATTTCTATTTAGCAAGAAGATAATCCAGTTTTCAATAAAAATTGCATTTTAAAAATGATAGTTAAATGCATTTAGTTTAGTTTTATGGTTTGAGTATTAGCCATTTGTACCTGCAGTTTTGCAATAACCTGACTTAAGTTATTTTTCAGATGTTGACAAAAGAAGAGGAATAGACTATCAAGGACCTTTGAAGAGGATTGAGATGTTTGTTTCCCTTTTCAATTTCAATGTAGTTTTCTCCAGATTACTCTTACTCTTTCTCATCAATGAAATCAGTGAAATACAGTTTGCTAAGACATGATGTCCAACCATAGTATGAAATACATGAAAAGAAAATACCATAGAGCCTTCTTAAACTGTTAAATGCATAAAATCCCATGTACCACATGGCAAAATATAATGAGAGTTGGAGCTGTTAAATGAATAAAGCTGTTAAATGCATAATGCCACTTGGCATAACTACTGTGCATTTAATGGTTTTCCACTGTGTAATAAAGGACATATGTGGTAAATGTGCAGTGAGTATAAAAGCTGCACAATTGATTTTGCAAACCTGCTCCTTAGTCGTGACTTGACGTAAATATCAAAGTTTCACTTGGTCCTTGATTTATAAGAAGCTTTCAAGAAAAACTGAAGATCACAGTCTTGTTTCAAAATGCTTGTAATCTTCCTGCTGACTTGGCACATGGTTCTTGGAAATAGTGAAGCCAGCCTCCCAAAATAATTCAGGTGGCTGATTGAAAGCTGTGTTTGCCAATTGGCAGACACTTAGCTCTCCAAAAATTTGATGCCTCCTGAAAAAATCGGTAGCCCCTATTTTATAGTATCTGGAGGAAAATCTAGTTCTGGGAATTCATGTGCTCGTGGGTGTGGTTGAGCCTAAGTGGGGATAAAGATGCTTTGAGCTTTTTCTTTTCTTGTTGGGACAAAGGTTTTGTTCTCATTTATGAATAGGGAACCTTATTGTAAATAACTGACTAGATTAGCAAATCAAGTGTTATGTTTTTGAAAAATGGCACTGCCTAACCAAAAAATGAACTTAACCAACAAGTTTCAAAATTGATTTAGCATTAGGTATTCACTACATTTTATAAGTACCAGCAATGGCTTTATAAAAAACATAATTAGTAAAATCAGTGGCATGACTTGGTGCCTTTCACATATATTTGGTGCATATCCATAAGGTATATATCACTGATAGTGGGACTTTGGCCAAGGTACTTAACCTCTCCAAGCTGCAATGGTGAGTGGCCATCCCTACTTCACAGGTATGTGTGGACTAAAAACAAAGATTTCCTCCTCCTTCCCTGCATCCCCTTCCCTCCTTCTCTTCTTGCTTCTTGGAGGAATTGGAAATTCTTGATGTAACTAAAGAGGCAAATGCATAACAAAGATTCTACATTCTCTTGGAGGTGAAATTAGAGGAAACTTAATTAGGGACTCTCTAACCTGGAGTAGGCTCAAGGCTTAGGTCAGATGTGCACTGCAACCCTTCCCGCTCCCATTAGAAATTTCTTCTAAGATAGAAATAAGTCCTCCAGTAGGCCTCATTTACTTCTTATTGTGAGTTGCTGTAATCAGCTATTACGAATAATACCTAACACTGTACTTTATGTTAGGCAGCTTTGACTTTGGGAGTAGGAAAAAGATGGGGAAAACTTAGTGAGATTAAAGGTGGTGGGATGCAGTTACTGGTGGGTGTTGATGGCTCTAAGTGTTTTGGGTGCTGGCACAGAGGGAGGAGAGCCCCAGAAAAGGACCTGAAAGGGTGACACGTTTTACTTTCCCAGTTTTCCTTTTTTTCAGTTTGCTGAAAATATAGTATTGGAAAGTATATGTGTGTGTGTGTTTCCCTAGTGCATGGGTTACACCTGGATGCATTTGTAGGACCATAGACCACTTCTTCCAGCTCCTTTGTCATGGCCAGGCTAGTCCATTCATCCAATTCCGTTAAATGTCTCTTATCTAATCCTTGACCCTTTCTACATGACAGGGGCCAAAAAAGAAAAAGCAGAAAGAAAAAAAAGACAAGGAAAATATATGCTTATGCAGTTTTACCTTTTATTTTTCCTTCATTTTCAATTTGGGATCAGTTTAGTTCTTTAGAATGGTGTGTGTGTGTGTGTGTGTGTGTAAATTCTGAAGATTATCTTTCTTTGCCTTCTGAAGAATATTAGATCACTGGTGTTCATGGGATAAGATGACACCTTGGTCAGTGATAGTTCTCTGAAATAGGAATGAGGGGTCCTCAGGGTCCAGGATGTAAAGGCAGATGGGATGTTTGCTATGTGTTTTCAGTATGGTGCTTATATACATAGGGACACCAGGGAGTGAACAATCCAGCATCCAGGCAGTGTGGCCACAGGAACTCCTTGTCCCTCTGTAGTTTCTTGTAATCCCCTTACCCTCTTACTCAGATTCTGTAAGACTACTTTTCTTCTTCCTTTCCAGTTGCTGCATTTCACCTGTGATCTGGGAAATGGAAATCCAGAGGGGAAAAAAACGAGTAGTAAGCTATGGGAATTCCCATTGCAGTCCTTCAGGGCTGGCCATGTATTCTGTGACAGAATTTCCAACCAGATTTCTCTCTTTGGACATAAACTGCATTTTCCCCAGACTCTACCCCATTGTTTGTCTCATCTCCTGCCCTCTCTTTCTTTTAGATCCTACAGTACTTCAGCTCATAGGATTTTGAGGCCAGTCTTGAGTTTGGTTTTCTTTTGAAAGAAGAGTGAATCCTTATTGTTTATACACCAAAAGATCCAACTCTACATATTTACTGAATTTTCCTTCTAGGGCTGCATGAAAATAGAGAAGGGAGAGAAATGGGAAGGTTCTTATTTTATTCCCTATGTTGACGTCATTTAAACAAAAACAGAAACAAACAAACAAAGGAACAACGTCTTCAGAAGGACACAGGTCTTGCTTTCTGTATTAGAAAGGTGGAGAGAAGTTGAGACATTGCATACTTTTCTACTTGGAACAGGGGAAAGAAATAGTCTGGTTGAATCCCAGATGGTGGTAATTGAAAGAGAAGCAACCATGCCAACCCTAGGGCCTGTTGGTATAAAGGAAAGAGGTGATCTAGGAACAAACAGGGACCTAGAGGGTCTCTGTTGAGATGACACTGGAAGGATGCCCTCTGCTCACCAAGGCATAATGACCCTGCCAATCCTGAGGGTCCTCTCCCTGCCATGCCCCCCTTTCCAGACCTACCAGCCACCCTGCCACAAGCTATAGGAGCTACCACTAGGAACAGTAATGAGAGCATCCTTAATCCTGTTTCAGAAATAAAAGAGGGAGGCAGAGCCCCTAATTCCACTGCACCTATAGAAGATGGGTTTCTGGCTTCTACTGTGCAATTCTGAAATCATTTTCCCTGTGGTCTGCATGGTGATTGGGTTTCATTATGTTATATATTTCATGTCCATTAGCATTAAGCAGCTTTTCTTTACTGACCTTTATGCCTTATCATCATGTTTCTACCAAAATGCATTCCTAGTTCTCAGTTACAGATTTAACAAATTGTGTTCCTAAGTGGAAGGCAAATTATGCTTTAGATGTAGATTACAAACTCAAATTTTGTGAACATTCTTCTTGATCCTAAAATTTCTCCTTGTAGACAGTCTAATTTGCTTGATAGGCTAAAGTACTTAAAATATGCAGGTCTTGTGGAAGATCCTTTAAATAAAGCAAAAATAAAGGAAAGAAAAATAATGGATATATAATTTGTTTTGTTTCCCCCCTTTGATTGCTCTTTCTTACTGGTTTTGTTTCATGATCAGTATATGTACTAACACAGTTTCTTCATTTATTCATGGGTTACTGTATTAATCTTTGCTTTTACATCTCTTCTTGAAAATATTGCAGGCTACATTTAGTTGTTTTTATTTCTTTTTTTAAAGAAATAAATTTTATCATTACTTAAGTATTAACAGATTAATTTTAGAAAACTGAAAGTAAAATATAAAGGTGAGAACATGGATAACCCATAATTCAACCATCCAGAGATAATTACCATTAACATTTTACAGTCTTTCCTTCTGATGTAGGTGTGTGTACATGTGTGTTCATGGGTGTGTACACATGTGTTTCTATCCTGATTGAAATCATATTGTGCAATCTATAATTAATAAGGGAAGTTACAACTAACAATTCTTTCTTCCTAAGGCAAGCTTTTCATATAGGAGAGTATATCTTCAAAATAATATAAAATATTATCTTTAGTCTCATCACTTAGTTTCTCGGCCTTTACAAAATATTGTACATGGATGAAAGTTATGCTACTTTTCACAGCAAATGATTGGACATTTATCTTAAATTATTAAGTTCTTTCTATGGGTGGGTAGCTCTCTTTCCTGCTGGGTGGGTTTCTTTGGAACTCAGTCATTTGACAGCCTTACCAAAGATCAGTCTCTACTCTTGTCAAGTGGGCAGGAAAATTTAGGGACTAAATTTAGGGATTGTCTGGAAAATTAAAATTCAAAATATATTAATATATTTATACTACAATTGACATTTGAAAAAATTATTATGCCAAGTAGTGAAGAAATTAGTTTTCTCAAAATTACCAAATGCCAAATTAAATGGGTAGAATATAATGATGCTTGAGCATCAGGTTGAGCTCTCTATTCTCCCTTCCTTTTTCTCATAGCATAGTCTCAAAAGATTAGATTCTATTGGGGGATTATCAGCAGAATTTCCCTCTATATTTCAGTTTTGATATCAACCTCATAGTGAAGATTTAAGTTCTTTTTACCTCCCCAGAATTAATTATCTTAATGTTTCCTGTCCTTCCAACTAGCCTTTATGGAAACCCTTAGTTAGATATTAATGAAGATTAATCACAGAGTTCATATACAATTCTTAAAATGTGAAAACATTTATCCCATCGCAGAAGTTTATGTTTTTAGCACATCTTTTTCTTTTGCAGAAATCCTTGAGCTCCACTTTGCCTATTCATGACATGGAACCTTTTGAAATTTGCATATGACTTTAAAGCAAATCAGGTTAACATATTAGCGACCTCACTGAGCTCTCCCCAGGTCTCTTGGGAAGACTGAATTAAACTATGGTTCTTAAAGTTGGAGAATGTTGGTACCTAGGAGTGGTTCCTACCACTTTGCTCTAGAACAGGGGTTCTTAACCATTTTTCTTCCACAGACCCCTTTGCCAGTCAGGTGAAAACCACAGGCCCCTTACTAAAGTCCACACTATACTGTGTATTGTTTAATAACTATATCACACCTGCACCAACATGTCCCCATGAGAATTTTTTTTTTAATTTAAATTCAAGCTCATTGACCCCTTGTTAAGAACCCCTGCTCTAGAAACTAGTTAATCATCTTCCTTTCACAGGACTAGGACCCAAAATTTCAGGCCTGTACCCCTTAATTTTTTTGCTCTAAGTGCTTGCTTGCCTCATCTTAATCCCAGCTCTGATCTCTCAAAAAGGTCTTGCCCCTGGTGTTCTATTCTAAATATCTGGATTTTTTTTTTTCCTGCACTGATAAGAATTCTCAAAACAGTTTGTCTCATATCTAGTATGTGTCACTGGAATGCTGGAATTTGGACTTGAAGTGAGGGATTGGAAACATGTTGGTTGTTTCTGTTTGATAATTTGGCCTAGTACATTTTGCTGTTCATACCTTTCTAATATTTAAAAAGGGAAGCCCAGGAGTCCAGATACATTCTTCTTTCTGATAAATGTGGATGGCTTTTTTGAGGTATGTGGTCTCACCCATGTATGTATACATGTATATATGTGTGTGTATATATACAAAAAGGCATACCAAAGCTTCCTAGTACTATGTAGCTATGTATACCCATATATCTGTGATAAAGAGGGCAACAAGATTTTATGAAATTCCCCTTTGACTTAAGCTTTTGCTAGCAGAGGGTAAAGAGTTGTTTTGAAATAAAATTTTCATTACTCTCAATTACAGATGTAATCTTTGTAAGCACATACATAGAAATGTGAGAGACATGTAAGGTAACCCAGAAACAGCTAAAAATTGATGCCTGTGAAAATATAGTTTAGAACTTAGTATACAATTTTAAAAAATAAAAAAGAAATCAATAATTTTTAGTTACCACATTCAAGGTATAAAATAATTAACCTTGAACTGTAACCAAATGCTCAGCACAAATCTTTTTTCAGGTTTAGATGACCTCCTCGTCAGGAATTCATTGAAGCCCTTGACAAGTCTCCTTTGTAGTTAGCCTTTTATCCATTTCAGTTTTCTTGATTAGGTTATCTTGAATCATTAGAGGGTTTATTTATTTTAATAGACACTTATTGGATTCATGAAAAGAGAATTCAGTGACTAAGAAACAAGATCTGAATATTATCTGGCTCATTTCACACTTCAGAAGAGTCTCAACCAGCTGAAGAGAAATCCTTTCACAGTTACAAAAGTTTGTTTGGGGACTTTATGTGCTTCCATTTAGAAAGCGAACTGTCTGTGGTTAATAATATGAATTTTCTTTTGAGACACTCAGAAAACATTTCCTTTTGGTTACATATGCTGACATTTTCTATATTGAAGATGTGGGTGAGTAAATGGCCTTTTACATTTCTATTGCAAGAAGCCTTGAGTCATTCTCCTAAAGAACTGTTCATTTGCTGACTGAATTCATTCACTGGAGTTCTTAGTGGACAAAGGGGTGAGGGCTACTTACTATTTAGTAGATTGAATTCACCCACAAGCTGCTCTGTGGGACCAGCAATGACTGACAAAGCCCTGCCTTCAAGAAGCTCACCTAATAGGAATGAAGTATTTTCTCTGTCCTGTTTGAAATTAGAGCAGGTTGTGAAATTGTGCTTGTTGCTGAGCAAGTCCTGTTTTTTTATTTGTTCTGCAATATTATAAAATCTGGAAAATTTTTCATCAACCCAAAACATTATTATTATTATTTTTTTTTTTTAAGGGAAAAAACCACAGGGACTGGGAGAAGTTGGAGTTATAACTAGTGTCCTGGGGTGGGAAAAACAAGCAACTCAGGACACAGCATTTCAGCACCACGGACAGGAACTTCACGCTTTCTCTTTGCTGCCATTGCTGCTCCCCACCACACTGCCCCCTCCCTCCTATCTACACAAACATCACTGCTAGGATTCAAACCAGTACTTGATGCTCACCAAACTCTTAAAGACTAAGCTGCATTATTGTCTTGTGAAAGACTTCTCTGGTCAGTTGAATATTCTCAGTCTTTAGTATGTTGTTTGGAGGATGTGCCCTTCTTTTAAACCTTTAAAATTTTTTATGAGTGAATAAAAAATTTCTCATGCATTTGCAATCTAGAAGAGCTTAAAAAAACTCCCTTATGAACAACAACAGAAAAAAGGAAATGAAAATGGTTAAAATAATAAAATTTTTAAATGATTGCTATAGTTTGGTGTTTATGATATATTTCATTTTTTAAAGAAGAAACCCCTAGAGACTGAAGCTTATGAAGTATGTACTTTACCACTAGGAGTAGGTCCTGAATAATACACAACAATATGATTTTACTATTGAAAAAGAAAAAAAGATGGCCAGGCTAGTATAAGTGGTGTTCTTGACTTTACAACGAGTCCTTGTTCTAAAGATTTCTAGGGGAAGGAAGGGAGGGGGAGGGACAGAGGAGAGGAAAGAAGGGAGGGGGAGGAAGAGATGGGGGAAGAGAAAGAGAGCAAGGGAGAAAGGAAGAAGATTAAGAAATAAGTTGATAAATTCTTGGTCCAATCAGTTAAAAAGCCTTCAATGACTCCCATGATGAAAATTCTTTGCATGGTAGGGGTATAATCTGACCCCTACATACACTGCTAGACTGTGCTGGGTTGGGTATCAGATGCTCCCACCAAGGAAGTAACTTTTGCAGAGCATAAAGGTGGGAACGTGCCAATCATATTCAGGAGACTGTGAGTAAATCACAGTGACTGGAGCACAAGGTCAGTAGAGGAAATGATAGAAGATGTGAAGCCGTAAAGGAGAAGCAGGAGCAAATTGTGGTTCTTATTGTTGCCTCTTCTAATGCTCCTGAATTGTGAATGAGAGGGATCATGGTTAAGTGGGTAATCAGTGAAACTCAGAAATGCTATGGGGTGATTATTCATTTTCCAAAGAATTAATAGTACCTTTCTTTAAGCAGCAGACCTTCCTAATACATTTGCAGCATGATTTGCTTTGTAAATTTAAATTGACATGAAACTTTTCAGGAACCTGTGGATTGTAAACAAACTCTCTCAATTGGCATGAGTGTTGCCTCACCTGCATGGTTGGAAAGGATGGTCAGAGTCTTTTTTTTTTTCCCACTGAGGGAAATATATTTGTTTAAGAGGCTGATGCAAGGGCTAAAATGGGATTTTAATCGATATTATTTGCTTATGCACTGAATGTTTGGGAACTCTTTAACCATTGATTGCAAGGAAGGAGCTTCTGTACTCATGTTCCTTCTCTGGGTTCAGTTTTTGAGGTAAAAGAAAGTTTTTATTATGAATTTCTTGCCATATTACACTTAGACTCCATGTATATGTTCCTATAAAAGTTCCAGGTATTCTCTATATTTTTTAACTTTTAATTCTGAAGTGATTTTAGACACACAGAAATATTGCAAAAACAGTAACGTTTCTGTGCATCCCTCGCCTAGCTTCTCCTAATGCTCACCAGCCTACTTCATTACCATAGTGCAGTTATCATAACCATGATACTGACCTTGTTTCAATACTGTTAACTAAAGACCTTATTCTAATTTTACCAGTTTTTTCCACTAATGGCCTTTTCTGTGCCAGGATCCTATCCAGGATCCCATATTGCATTTAGCTGTTCTTCTTAGTCCTCTTCAGTCTGTGACATTTCCTTAGTCTTTCTTTATCTTTCATGACCTTATGCTTTTGAAGAGTTCTGATGAGTTATCTTGTTGAATGTCTCTCACTTTGGGTTCATCTGCTGTTTTCTCATGATTCAACTGATATTATGCATTTTTGGCAAGACTGTCACAGATATGATGTTGTCTCCTTCACAGTGCATCATATCACAGGATTCATGGTGTTGGTTTGTCATCACTAGTGATGTTGACCTTGATTACTTGTTCACGGTGGTTTCTTTGTACTTTTAACGCTGATTCCTATTTCTGACAAATAACTACATAAGAGATCATGGAATGTGGAGATAGAAAAGGAACTTAGGAACCATCTTTTGTAAACCCCTCATTTTACAGTTAAGGCCCTGAGACTCCAAGAGGGTAGCTACTCACCCAAGGTCACCCAGCTAGTTAAAGACATAGCAGGTACTTGGCAGGCAGGTCTCAGGGCTCAAGTTTAATACTCTCTGTGCATCCTATCTGTGCTCCAACATTTGTAATTCACTTAGTCTTTGCTTTTACTATACTAAAAAAGCTAAATCAACTGTATGAATATTCAGCCAGCCTTTGGTCAAAACGTAGAACCAGACTAAAAGAATTCACAGATAGGTATATATACCAGTTCATGGTGCCTGCTCAGAGAGCTAGCCAGGGCTGGAAATCGGATGAACTTCTGTATCAGCATTTCTGAAATGAAAATAATTCTCCTGGAATGCTCCACATAACACATAGGGAACAACAACAAAAAAACCTACTTGAGATTTTTAACAGAAAAAGGAGATTTGTTTATTAATAATTCATGAGTTCCCATTGAACATGCACGACAGAAACAGTGCTATTCAATAGAGAATACTGTCATCTGTCACTGTTTTATTTGACATTTACACTTTTTTTTTGCCTGATACTGCAAAACTTTCTTGGATGGCATGCAAAAATTATATAAATGAAAAAAAAATCTCAATGTGGGACTTTTTATGTCTTCTGTGATGGGGTTCACTCACAATTATATATGTGTGTGTTCATGCAACAGCGTGGCACTTTCTCCCATGTTCGTTGGCCCCTGAACAAGCTAATAAGAGACACTATTGAGAAAACAGAGATAAGCATCCCAAATGGGCTGGTGGAAGGACCGTGTGAATAAAAAGATGGAGGGTGAGATGGGAATTGAGGTGGAAGAGTAGATTTCCTGAAGAGAAACATACAACTAGGCAGAGCGAGCAGGGGAGTCAGAGTGAGGTGAAAGTAAACCATGACTGCCTCAAGGACAACTGACAAAAACAAATTGCCATTTCAGATACAAAATAAATATTTATAAACGGCATCACAGGGGCTCCACTAGTTGGGACTATCAGTGTTTAATAGAAGAGCAAGTTAGAGTTAGGAACACCTTGTGATTTTGTGCTACTGTAAGGCTCTTGACAATCTTTCTGCTCTGTAGGTTAGTTATTATTTATAAAAATCACAGAACCAGCTGATACATTCATAAGCTAATTATTGAAGCAGCTGGGTACACATGGTGCAATATGTCCAAGGCTGTGAAGTATCACAGATTTCTTGGGGCCTGCTGTGGTGGGGGTGTGCTGTTGAAGGCTCCATCCCTTAATCTGATCAGCCAAGCAAACACTATGGGGAAACTAGATTAATAACCTTCTAAAGACCATGAATATGCTTCATCTTCAAAACCCTGGTTCCCTTAAACATGCTATTAGCTCAGCTCCATCAGGGATTTGAGAAAGTTCTCTGGTGCCCTAGGAACAGGGTCTTGTTGGCTACCTCCCTGTGCCAGAAATTAATTTGGTTTGCTTATGTCTGCACACATGGTCACACTTGTGTCTAATCCGCTTCCTAATAGCTTCAAGGTCAAGACCCTGCATGTCAGTGGGCAAATTGAGCACTACACTTCTTAAAGACTGATGGCAGACAGCACGCAGTCCATAACGAGGCCTGTAGTGGTGTTCTAAGTGATTGTAACGAGTGCAGATTATAACGGCGCATATCAATCAAACACAGCAATGAATGTTGTGTGAGACATTCCAAGTGTCATAAGTGGAGCTACCACTCAGCTGTCACCTGTCTCCTTCCAAGCTGCGGCTTCCCACAATGCAGTTCCCTCCTCAAGTGGAACAGCAGGTGCTGTCTTCCTTAAGGTCTGAGCAGCTCAGAACTCCATCTCTTAACAGATGTAGGTTTTTGTTTTTATTTTCTGTTAAATGATTGGTCTCCATGCTATAGCTTCCCCTGGGAGACGTTAAACATACCTGTTTGAAACATTTGAAGGAGTTCAGTTGGAGACTTATTCAGATCTGTGAAAAGACAGAGAAATAGGAGCTTATTTTTTCCACAGATGGTTTATTTTCCATTTCAAAAATTCTTTCCCTTGTACAAAGAAACCCCTGAGGGAACACTTAGGGACTAGGATGTCTTAAATATATATTATTTATTTTCTGGTAGGGATACAACATTTCATTGTCTTCATTTTTCTTCTACGTCGCACCTTGAAAATCAGCCATTACCTGTTTATCAATCGAATTGAAAAAAAATCTATGAAAATACTGGGAAAAACATTTCCAAGCAAATGATTAGATATCTTGTTTTCATTCTTCCTAACCCTCTAACTCTCCCCAGCTCCCAGTTTATTGCAAGAAAAGATCAGGTCTGCACAAATGTGGCCTCTCACTTGTAAAAACAAGGCAGTGTTGTGTTACAGATTAGTTTATAAATCCCAAGTGGCTTCACAGTTCAGTGCCTACAGCTGCTGCAGATGGGCCTGGGTTTTTGTCTCTTTGCGGTGCTGCAGCCGGCAGTTGAAGGAGAAAATGGAATGATCAGGTTATTAACATGGAGGCCGCGAGGAAGAGGCTGCACAATGAGAACAGCTGGTGTTGCTGCCTTGGCTGATGCAGCGGAGATAATCAAATCTTGCCTTTTTTTGGGTAAAGGCAGAAGACACAGTGGAGAGTTAGACAAACAACGGCTTGTGATATTATATGGGATTTTATAATGCATGTCAGGAGCTTTCGTTGGCTTACAAGTTATGATACAGAATTTGTTGAGGTTTGAGATTTTTTATTTTAAAAAGTCATTAGTTGACTCATGCACCTTTTAAGAAAAATTCTTACTCCTTTGCAAACGGCACAATGTGGGACAGTACTTGTTTTTAAAATTAGCGATGTTGCTTGGAAATGCTGGGTTAGAAAGCTACTGGGTAAAATATTTTGACATGAGTCAGTGAGCGATGTTGACAGCATCCTCTGTATTATTTTCATATAATCCATCATTATTTGCATTGCATTTTCTTTCTCGTGCAGTTGCGAGAGAGAGAACATCCGGATGCCAGAGTTGGGAGGCAGACATTTGCAGGTGTGACCTGACCAACGGCCCCCTTTCCTGCAGGTGTGGCTGTTGCAGGATGGTGGCGGTTAAGAGGGCCTAGAGCCCAGGCATTCAGAGATCGAGCCAATCTCCATTGTTTTCATTCTAGCTAAGGTTATTGTTTCTATTTTGTGGAGTTATTGGTAATTGTAAGAGTATTCCCGCCCTAGAGAATTGAGTGCTATGTACACTTACACGTTTTTTCTTCTTTAGAATTTTCTGTCCCATAATACATATTGGTTTACCTTCACTCTTTTTTTGGGGGTGGAACACTATCCAACTGGGTAACTTAACAAAATTGTAGTTGGCCAAAACTAATAATTGGATAACTACAGTCGTGCTTAATTTTTTTTTTTTTTTACAAAGAAACTAAGTTAATTGAGAATCTATTCTACAGGATGGGTGATATGGTAATTAACAAAGTCAAGATTCTTGGGCATTTGTATAACCACCCCTGTGGGCATTGGTTGGTTTTCAGAGCCATCAGGCTGTTTCAGTATCTGCCCAGGTTGGTGGGGTAAGTTTGACAGAAAAATATGATAAGCTGTGAAGGCACTTGACTAAGTCGGGCCCTCCTCTGGCTCCCCTGCACTCTGCAGGTTAACTCAAGTGACCTCTCCTCTCTCTCTAGGGCTGGCTGTGTGAATTGCTCCGCTGGAAGGAGAACCCAAGCCCTGAAAATCGCACTCTCTGGGAGAACCTCTGTACCATCCGTCGCTTCCTGAACCTACCCCAGCATGAGAGGGACGTGATCTACGAGGAGGAGTCGAGACATCACCACAGCGAACGCATGCAGCACGTGGTCCAGCTGCCTCCTGAGCCAGTGCAGGTCAGCCCACTTCTCGCTCAGAACACCACACCAACTCCTGTGGGAGGGTGCCTCATGCCCACATCCCCAAGGACAGGCAGCCCCCTTTTCACAGTGGGCACTGGGGATGGGGGCGTGCAGAGAACAATGACCAAGTTGAATGCCAAAAGTGGCCGTTTCCTGAGAGCATTTTACTTGTGCGCTTGTGAAGGCAAAACACATATGGAGAGTTCGATTTCCCTGTCAGAAAAAATAGTTGCCCTCAGTTCATTGCCTAAAGAAAGACTCTGAAATAGCCGATGAATTGATGCAAAATTCCTCAAGGAATATTTGATTATGCTGAGGGAAGGAAATGGCCACATGTCCTGGGGAGTACCAATGAACTCACTTGAGCCTTTAAGAGAAATTGTGACAGGTTCTTAGAAGTTTAAGATGAGCCTTTGCAGACTGTGTTTTCCTATCTTTGTGAAATCTGTCTTCTTTTGAGTTGCCTGCTTTGTTGGTTTAGTCTTTGTCCTCAGTGAGAGATATATTTCTTTCTGAGAGTAATTGAGTTTATTTCCTCTTTCTGTAATTTAAAATCAATTACTCACAGAAAGAAATATTAAGTAGGGCTTCCAAGGTTAGACCTCCCTCCAGTTCTGGTCCACAAATTGTTTTGGTAGGTTATGAGATTTTTTCCCTGTTGCTCAATACCACCAATTCCAACTGCTACGAACAGGAGCCTCCAAGACCTCTGTCTGAATCTCCTTTTGTGCCCCAAGAAGAGGAAAGTGGAAGCAAGAGTGCACACGTGTGCATGCATATGTATAAAGAATGGTAGAGGAGGTGAGGGAAATGAACGAAAGGCAGGGCAGAGGAGAGAGTTGGGAAAGGATGGGGTGAGATGCCCTATTTCGAGGTCTGCGCATCTCTTTGTTTTTTGCTCCACCCTCACATGCCTCTGGGAGAAGACAAAAGTTGACCGGTCTATTATGTCATTGCCACTTTACATACAAATGTTGACATCTCAGTCAATGCTTTCATGCTCTCATTGGGCAGTTTCCAGGGCCAGAGTCACACAGTGAATTGCCCACACTCTCAGAATCATGGATTTGTACAGCTAGAAGGCACCTGAGAGTCACTGTCCTGAAATATCCACTGTGGACACAGAGTGGGCACGTGCCAAGGGCACATGGCTGCTCAGTAGCTGGACCCGCTTTCCCGGCTCAGGCCCTGTGCTTGGGAGGACTTGTTCCTAGGAGGCTGAGCCATGAGACATAGCACCCTTAGCACCCACCTTCCGTCTTCCTCTCTTCACCCTCTCTGCCTGGAAGCCTTACCCAAACACCAACACACCTCCCTCTAGAAAATTAGACTAACATGTTGAGTCACACAGAGCTACGGTTTCCAGACTGTGAGATTTAGTAGAAATTAAACTTAAGGGTTGAGGGGTAATCAGTATATTTTACCAACCTTTTATTTTGGAAAATAAATTTATTTGAAAAATTCAGGGAAAGTTCCCATTTATTATCAATATTTCTTAAAATATGATCCTCTTTAATATCAAAGTAATGAAGAGGCTAGCCTCAGACAAAAGATCTTATAAACTATATAAATTCAGCCATATGAAACACTCAGTTACCCATATTTCTCATTTTGATGTCAACTGGTAAAACTTGTGTCATGAACCAGCATAGAGCCAAGGACTAGCTTCAGGGAACCACTTTGCACAGACTTTTCATTCAGGTTCAGTCATAATTCAGTGCAGGTGAAGTAGAAAGAGAATATCTGTGAAAAGATGACTTAATTCTAGACTTTAATAATATCTCCTTTTTACCGTAAGGTGATGACCAAGTTGGAAATTTAAAGAAGTTTGAGGTAAAAATATTAAAACCCATTCTCTTCTGTAACTGAAGATCTCCCCTTCATTTGGGCGACAGCTTCTCTATCATTCCTGTCTCTAGTCTTTGTCCACATAGTCTCATCTCTCTGAGGTCCCCGTGTTTAGGTAGCTAAAACATAATATTTTGTCAACATAATTTGTTTTTTCATTGACTAGTTGGAGTAAAATAAATCTTAGAAGCAGATAGTTGATTGATGAGTCTTATCATCTTTTACATCAGCATGTCAAAACTAGAGGGTCCTAAAAATATTGAGTGGCTAACTAAAATTACTCAGTCTGTAATTTTCCTTTTCAGTTTTAAGCACTTGGTGGCTGCCAGCGTTATTAATGTCTGATATCACAAAAAGAAATTCGCTTATTGAAGATTATTCCTGGCACTGAGTTCTTAGCTAAAGAGTGTACACATAAGGTAGTTTTATCTCCATTGAATTTACCTTAGCTGTTGACCTTGATCCCATAAACTACTATGAAACTCTTCACTTCTCTACATCCTTCCCCAACCCCCCCCCCCTTTTCAACATTGTGCCTGTCTCTGAGTGACACTGCTTTGCAATGCTGCATTTATATTTGTCAGCAAAATACAAAGCTGTTTATTACAGTTGTAATATGAAAACTGAAGAAAAATAGGTGGAGCCAGCCAGCAGAACTCTTGAACTAGAGAATACAGTTGGCTCAGCCTATGTGATTTGGGAAGAACTGCAATAAAAAAAGATCCTAAGCTACTAAAAAATGTCTGTAATTGTCCAAACGCCAAGCCACTGAACACAGGGTTGGAATTCACATGCACCATGATATCAACTAAAGTATTAGGGCGCTATAATTGCTTACATGACATTTTTGGTACTTTTTATTCTTATGTAGGGTGGTATTAGTTGGAGGATGTTACATTTTGTCTAATTGGATAGAAAATGTACCATTATTAAATTGTTAAGGATGGGCAAAACCAGTGATTTTTAAGAGCTTCTGATATATAGAGCGTATTAAAACATACACTGAAGTCTCCCTACTTGTAGTCATTGAAGAGTGCCACTTAAATTTCTTTTCTGCCTAATTAGGTAGGATACGTTATTCCCCAAGTCATCTTAAATAGTAAAGCTAGGAAGCAGTGATCTTTGTGCATAATTACCCACCAGATTAGTCTGGTAAGGGCCCTAAAACGTACTGGATTTATAAAAAAGAGCTTCTCATCACACCCTTCCTGTTCAGGGCTTTCTGTGACTTTGAGAAATTCCTTAAGGCTAGGGCTTCTCTTCTCATGGAAGATGGGAAATTATTCCTGCCTTTTGTTTGCAAATAGAGTTTACCAATTGACAGCCTTACATTGCCTGCAGATATGTTTCTGTTAAGCCCACTATGGGTTTAAAACATTTAAGCCTACATTTGAAAATCAGGAGATTTTGCATAAAAATCCAGATTTCATATAAAAATCCAGTACCCTCTGGACTCCCCCCATGACTGGAGCTGATATCCTTTATACAGGGCACATTCACCATCTTGCTGTTGAGATCCCCATCACACACTCGATGCACATGCACTTATACCCAGTCCACTTCATTTATCGAAGTCTCACCCCTGTCACGTCACCCCACCCCATAACATCACTTACCCTTGTGACTCCAGCTCTCTAGCCAAAGCTGCCACACCAGTGCTACAAGTGCTTTCCCCCAAGGTTCTGACTTATTTGATGGTAGCCATCATGTATCATTCATTTTTATAGTCTAACACCTAACACAGTCCTTTGCATGCTTACCAATAAATGTACATTAGATGGTATTTCACGTCAGAGATGAAACAAAGTTATAGTAGAGACTGAGTTGGACTGGTGGCCCCTGGGGGATTTTGTCAGCTCTAGAGACTTAGGAGTCCTGGTAGAATGAGATGGTTCCTTTTTGGAATTCAGATCTCTTCAGGTGATATGTAGCTTGATGTCATATTGAATTATCTAGTCTCTCCAGTTATCTTTTCGATATTCTAAGTTCCTCAGAAACCCCCATTCATGTTCCTGCTGTGTAGAAGGTGATTTTCCAGGCTCTGAACACGCTTTTTAAACTAGATTTACACCTTGGATTCACCATGGAGACAGTATTGCCCTATGGGGATGAAAATTGGTTCTTGGGGAGCATAAAAATCTTAGATTTGCAATGGTTTGTGGCCCCCCAAAATGACACAGTACATAAACAGATATACAGTATCTCTGTAGTATTAAAATTTCATGAAGGGAGGTTGATGATTAGGGGGAACAAGGCTTCTTGGCTGTAGAGGTGGCATCTATAATAAAAAAGGTTGACAGGCACTGATCTACATAATATTTCTAGTCCATGTTTAGATAGCACAAACGAGAACACAGGTGAGACAACATGGTCAGACAAGCCAAAACATTCCAAGAAAAAGATGAAATACATTCCATCTTTCATGCCAAAAGGTCTGAGACAAAATTTTTCCTTGTAGTTATAGTGTGATTTTCCCCCCAGTGATTATTATGACCCGAGGCCCTATAATGAATGGACATATTCAGCTTAGGATAAAAAACTAGTTAGGTCAGAGTATTCATTATTACCAACTCCAATTTACAATTGGAAAAATGGGAGTGGAGCCGTTGAGCCTTGCCTGAAGCCAGGATCGCCAGCTGAATGAAACACAGGCATTTTTGGCATCCAGTCTTTCCTCTGACCACACTTCTCTCATATTGCAATAGAAAAGAAAGGGCATTGCTCATACAATGAATAAGTCACTGAGTGGGGTCGATTGGGGAGCATTTGCCAAATTGTTCATGTCTGTGTCGTTTGTGTTTTATTGCTTTATTATGTTTCCACCACAGTGTTTCTTTCCATGGGTTATTTTGTAAGTTCAAGAAATCTGAGCTTGCTGCTATGTGGTTTCCTGACAAGTACTTGCTTTAAAATTCCATGCCGTAAGTTGAGTAGGAATGCGAGACCGGCTTGGTGACAGTCACCAACCCCAGCACCGCGTCTCAGGATTTTCTAAGCCACAGACTCCCTGTCATTGGTGTTGACCAGTGGTTCTCAACCAGAGGTAGTTTTGCCTCCCTTAGGGATATTTGGCATATTTAAAGACATTTTTGGTTGTTACAACTGGGCAGTGCTACTGGCAACTAGTGGGTAGAGGCCAGTGTTTTAGTTTCCTAGCTGCTAAAACAAATACCATCCAAAGGGGTGGCTTAAAGAATGGGGATTAATTTGCTCATGGTTTTGAGGCTAGGAGAAGTCCAAAATCTAGGTGTCAGCAAGGCCATTCTTTCTCCCTGGGGATTGTGGCATTCTGGGGCTGGCTGCCGGCGATCCTTGGGGTTCCTTGGCTTTTCCATCACATGGCAATGCATATGCTGCACATTTTCCCTTCTCTTCTAGGTTCCATTGACTTCCAGCGTCTGGCTGCTCCCCATGGCTTCTTTTTCTGTGTCCAATTTCCTTTGCTTATAAGGATGTCAGCCATATTGGAGTAAGGCCCACCCTCATTCAGTTTGGGAACATCTTAATTAATAACATCTTGAAAAGTCCTATTTAATTTACATATGGGTTCACACCCACAGGACTGGGAGATGAGACCTGAACATGTCCTTTATAGGGGACATGTTTTGATCCCCAATAGCCAGTGATGTGGCCAGACATTCTACAATGCACAGGACAGCCCCCCACAACAAAAGAATCAACCAACCCAAAGTTCTGGGTTTGAGAAGCCCTGGTGTAGACATACCATTGATTGCCTAACAGTGTAAGATGAAAAAATCATGAGCATCTCTGAGGCTTATTCTGAAATTTTCCTATACAAAGTCCAGTAAGAATAATAACAATGATAATGATGATGATGATGATGATGATGATGTTTCCGTGGGAGCAACTAGCCTATTTTGAGAGTCAGGCCCTAAAATGTGCAGTTTTTGTATGACACCTCCTTCAATCCTTGTGTAAAACCAAGGAGGTAGGTGGTTTTTATCTACTTTCCAAGATGGGAAACTGAAGCTTAGAGAGATTAAGTTAACCTGTTCAAAGTAAGACCTTGAATCCACATCTTTCTGCCTCCAGAGTCTGGCTTCCATCTGTGTGCTGGATAGAACTGCTAACGTGCAGCAGGCAGTATTCCCTGACCACTTAGTGTTAGCTGTCAGTGTTATGCAAAGATGTCTGTGGACCTCATATAATTTTTAATTGTTCTACTGAGTAAATCTAGTTTTGTGAGCTTTCTTTTTTTTACAAGATACCCAATGCAGTGAAATGTAAACTCACGGTGTGATGGCAAAGAACTAATGTGATTGAAATTTCCACTTTTTGTCCAACTACTTTGGCATTTTTGAGATAGCTTCAGAATGCTAATACTTAAGG
>PVKH010000217.1:0-43693 GCA_004027955.1 Chaetophractus vellerosus
AAACACGAACACTCCAACTAGAAGATGCTGAGAGACTGAACTAAGACAGAGGTAGGGAGAATCAAATAAGAAGGGATGATCAGTAGAGCTGGTGGATGATTTATGAATGAAGCAGATTCAAATTCAGGTGGATTCAACCCAAAGGACATAACCACTCACCTGAATGACTACATATTGCACTTAGTTGGTTACTGGGCTGGAAACCCAGAATTTCGATACAGACACAATAAAGGCAGTTATCATCTGTATGCTCCTGTAGTCCGGTGTCTTCTGTACTTTCTAAAAACAGAGAAGCATCTGAATGGATTGAATTCATTATTTCCGTAAGACTCATCTGCTGTCGCAGCAAGTGAAAAGAGTTTTTTACAAGACCTCCAGTTCCAGATGGAAGACCTGTGCATAAGTAAATATAAAACAATCCGATATAGTACAATGATACCTCTCTTTCAAGGTGCCTTAACCTATGTGAAATTTTAAAGAAGAGAAATTAGGGAAGAAAACCAGAACTTTTTATGATTCAAAATCTAACCTTAACTGGGGAGAAAAAAGAATAATTTACTTTAAATTACGAAAATAACTAAAATCAGCAGGTATGTTTATATTACTTTAATAAGAGGTCTTAAATACAAAATGGGAAATTAAGCTTACACCATTAGGGCATCATTTCAATTATCTTCAATATTTGTCTAAAGAAAAGAAATAGTTCTGAGTACAAGGTGCCTGTTAAAAAATAATCATCAAGATTATGAAGCTAGAAATCCTGAAGCTTATATGTATATATTCATTAAAATATTAAAATTCACAAAAGATGACTTAATTTCTAAGTACTTTTTTAGCCTTCTCCTGAACCCAAACAACAATCCATAAGAGATCATGTAATTTTTAAGTACTTTTCATTCTCTCTCCTTCAACCCAAACAGTTGTCTCTTCCATCTGTCAAGATTAGTGGCATGGATATTTCATGTACCACATTTTAAAGATTGAAACAACTGTTCTGGTTCTGGTCTTCTTGAGAGGCAGGACACATAGCCGAAAATGTACCTTCGTAAGTCCTTCACAAACTTTTATTGTAGTTTAATTTGACTAAAACAATTATTTTGGTATAACATTTTTTTAAGAATTTTTATAGCCTTGTTTTTTTTTTCTTCCCCAAAACCGAATAACCAAAGTCACTCTTTTATAGGAAGGTAATGGGTAGGAACCATTAAATAAAAATAATAGACTTGACTTTTCACTTTTTCTTCAGTACATATAAAATTTCGTTGTATGAGAAAATAGCAGTTCATCTGTCTTAAAGAACCGTACAGTGCAAGTTGAAAGCTGTTATCTAGCAGTATGTCAACAACTTTCCATGTTGCAGGTGAATCCAAGCATATGGTACAATCTGCCCCAAGATATCCTTTTACCTTTTTATGGCTTGTATTGTCACACAGTGAGAAAGCAGGCATAAGCTTCACAAAGATGTGTTTGTCTTAGTATTCTATCAGTTGTTTTTTTATTTCAAAGATAAAGACAGGGATTTGTGAGAAATAAAAATGGAGAGAATATAGCAATTTCTCAAACAGTGGTTAGCCATTCTCCTTCAACAGAATCACTTGTGTGGGGGTGGTATGTGGTACTAGATTAAAGTGTAGATTGCAGGACCAATCTATACAATCAGAATTCTCCAGGGGTAGTTCGAGGGAATAGATACCTTTAACAAGCTCCTCATATTACTGTAATATACACACAGAAGACACATACTGAAGCAATGAGATAGGAAGAGAGTAAATATAGGTGTAACAGCATTTGTGGCACACATATTGAATATCTTAAAGTTGGAGCCTGAGGAGGAACTGCAGAGGACTGCATGTCACAGAACTTTATTGGTTTCTTCTACTTTCTACCTTGTCCCTTTCTTCTTGTACTTTCAAGATTTCTTCTTACATTCTGCAACTGTTCTCTCTTAATCATGAGAATATAGCTTGTTTTATAGTTAAAATACGAAACACAGGCTTAAAATTTGTAAGGCTCCTATTTGGAACGATGGATATGTTTTGGTAATGGATCGTGGTGATGGTAGCATAACACTGAGAGTAATTAACAGCCCTGAAACATATCTGAATGTGGTTTTAAAAGGGGGAAATGTTAGGTTACATATATGGTAACAGAATAAAATAAAATAAAATTAAAAAATCCATGGAACTGTACTACAGAAACAGTGAACCCTAAAATAAACCATGGACCATAGTTAATAGTGTAATTATAAAAATGTGATTTCATCAATTGTAACAAGTTCCTCACCAATGCAAGGTGCTAATAATAGGTTGGCATATGGGAATCCCTTACATCCTGCATAAACTGTCTTTAAACTCACAATTTTTCCAATTTAAAAAAAAAGTATTTTTTAACAAAAAAAGTTTTTAAAAGCTAGACTAATGCAAAATTGTTATTTTCATGTGCAATTTGATGAGAATAATTCGAAAACAAAAGTTCAAGAAATCTCCCTATCCCAATAGTAGATAGATCTGTTTAACTGAAAAGATCCTATAGTGAACAGAGTTAAGCTGGCTCAATGTGTGTGCTTTCTAGCTATATTTTGTTGCATAAATCCAGGTTGGCTATAAAGAATATACAATCCACACTGGTAAACAGTCTTTTCCTGCTTCGAACAGAATACATTGTTTGCATAAATATGGACCCAGGGTACACTTTCTCTTCAAACTCTCCAGCCTGAGAATATAGTGGGAGTCAATCATATGTGTTCAGTGGAAGCACCACTCAGCTACTTATAGCTACTTCACTTTTCTCAGCCTGGTTTTTATCATTTGGAAATCCTGGAGGATGGCCTGACTTGAGAGATGTCACTGCCAGTGTTCCTGCTCCTGCATACTATAAAACTGCTTCTCAGAATTCAAGTAACATCTTCTAGTGAGTATTCTGTCTTCCCTTTTCCATCCACAGAGCTTATATCCTCTTTGTTACCTGCTAGCCCAGCTGCTTGTGCCTTTGTTTTAGACTTATGCTAAAAACTAGCAGAATGAATCCACTCCAGATGAGGTATAATGTACAACTACTGTTGTATTTTTTTTTGCGGTAAACTGATCATTGAGTAGTCAAATGAAACGTGATTTGTGCAACCTAGTCCTCATTCTTTTACCATATGAGTCCTCTCTCTTTTTACAAAGAAAAAGATTGATCAATAACTGGAAATTCAGATCCCTATTTCTTCCATGAAGCAGCCGTCCTAGTCCTCTTGGAAACCCTAAGGAGTCTTCTCTTTTTTTTCCTACCAGTCAAATGAAGAATTGTCTTTCTATTCCACATAGGCCCAGAATAAACTGCAAGAAAGGACAGCACATACACATCAGCCTGTTGGGGTTTGGCTTTGGTGGGATGCATCAGGTCTTGTTTGTTTCAAAAGTGGAATCTTCTTTCCAGAGAGGTGGGGAAGAAAGAAAGGAGAAGAGGGTGTTCCAAAAGCTTTCTCGGGTCCTTCAAATTATTTTGAAGGCAAAGTACCTGCACTCTCCCCATTGAGGCAGGCTCTTAGCACTGCACGCAAGGGAAGGAGGCAGAGGTGGAGTCTATTTTGGTATGGCCCAAATGTGGGTATATATGAATTTTTAGTGTTATTCTAATATAAAGAGCTATGATTTTTTTTTAATGTAAAGAGGAGTCTCGTCAGAACAAAAACCATGCATTACCTCCTGCATCATGGGCAAACACTCTTGTAGCTCGATCATCATGTTGAGATATGTTTTTTGTCTGAAAATAGGGAATATCCTTTACCTAAAATAGATATAAATCATGGTAAATTCTGCTATAAAAAGAAGTCCACTTTATGCACATTAGCAATATTAAATGAACTACAATTTAAGTTGATACCAGGTGAAACTACAATGAAAAATTCACTTGAGAAAGGTGAATTACCAAAACTTGTCAAAGTGACCCTAAAAGTCTTTATAATGTTTTTGGTGAGTTAAATGGATATTAAAATAATTATTTTACCATTTATCTAAAATGTCTTTAGGCTTCTGAGCAAATGTGTATTCTTTGGTATTACATACCATTTAGAAATGGTATTTCATGTGGATATGTCATGGGATTACAGCCATCTTATATGGCTGGACACCATCTATGGCTGCCCTGTATGAGATAAACAGGACCAAGGATTAAAAAGCAAGGAATAAGTCAAAAGTGACTTAAAAATAAGAATTCACTTTACTTCTACAGAGAATATACTGATAAAGAAATGAAACAATACAGAGTTAGCATAGGAAGAGTGGGAAGGATAATGTTCTGAGGAATTGGAGATACTAAATTAAAAAGCACAGAAGAGTTGAGAAAAGTTATATAATTTTCATCTTAAAATCCCTTTAAATAAAACTGTCAAAAAATCATCTTCCCCAAAATTAGGATTCACTTTAATTAAAATTTCTAGTAAGCAGTTACAAAGTATGAAAAATCAGGAAACCAATTCACAGGAAAATTTATGATGATACCTGGAATATATCATTGATGTCTACCGGAAGAGCAAGACCAATATAGTCATCTGAGCTGCCGTATGTAGCACTGGACACCATGGACCTTACTGAGGAGGATCGCTGCAGTGTGTTTTGATTAATAGGACTTAATAAATCTTCTTTATCTAACGAAGCATAACTTAAAGCTTTCATGAACCTATAATACCATAAAAAACTGCATTAGTTTGTTGATTTGTAATATCAATCATAAAAGGAAATTATGACTTACCTTCACAAAAGACAAGTAGCTAGTCAAATATTAAGCAGTGCCATCTTGTTTACTGGGAACATATAAACACTTAAAAATATTTAGCTATTATAAATTGAGTTCATCAATAATACTGTTACCAAAAACAACTGTTAAGGTTTCTCAAGTAAAGGTGAAAATGTGGGCAATTCAATTTTCGTCAATGGAATTTTAAGATCAGAAGGGGTTTTAAGCTACCTTTAATAGCATGTCAAGATTTAACCTATAGAAGTAAAAAAAGAAAACTGATCTCAGAAGTCACAGGTATGGTTCAAGGATTACCTTCACAATTTGAGAAGGTAAGGTTTGCTATCATTTAATAAGAGCATTTCTATTGATTCTATTTAATGTCCTATTTATGAAAAATAAGATCACTCATCAATCTTCATGTGGTGATTACTTAAATGCTTTTTATCAGCTTAAGAGTCACATAACAGGAGATAGCCACAAAACAGCAAAACTGGTTTCATTTATAAATAAATGTAAGAGATAGCCTTATATGAAGCACTGATATTTCATCAATGCATACCTTACAAATGATTCCATAATAAATACAGTATACTGATTATTTCCATAAGTTAAACTTCTCGCATACAGATTCTTATTCATGCAAAAGACATGGTAAAACATTTACTGGGATCTGCTTTGTATGTATAAGAACTATGCAAGATTCTACAGTTTTAAGTGTACTGCTATTTGAGAAACCAAATCATTTGAAATGTATTAATGTAGTCTCATATTAAAACAAATTATTTTGTTAAATACACAAAATAAATGCTTCATAAAATGGTAACAAATAAGATTATCATAGCAAAAACCACTCTTACTTTCTATTTTATGAAACAAAAATGCTCATCTATCATTTTGACATAAAAGCATATTTATTTTAGGCCCTTAAAAATAAGAAAATTTAGGAAAAAAAATCTGGCAGGAAAGGTCGCTTTGAGAGTGATCAGGAAGGCCCATACATATAGTGTTCTTTATAACTGGAAAAAATGCTATATCACTGGTGAGAATACTACATACCTACCTTACTGAGAATACCACTTACATGTTTATTCTAAGGATCAAATAAGAATTTGAATTAACTTATTTAGAGTCAACTAATTTAGGCAATGGGAAACTTCATCAATAGCCCAGAAACTGTACTTTTAATTTGTGGAATGCATCTGGGTATTTGCAATTCAACCAGAGTAGCTCCATTTTTAACTATTCTACATATTGGGCTTCAAAGAACTTTACTGGGGGGGGGGGGGGGGGGGTTCTCTGTTTAAACAGCAACTGATATAGCCCAATCTCCACTAGATGAGGCAACTGAGGCTCAGAAGACTTTGTCCAAATTCATTCACTTAGTTCCAGGAAAAGATCTCAAGATTCAAAAGGAAGTATCTCAGTGGGATATGATTATTAAGATTGGTGGATTCATGCTATTCATTACACACAGGTATCAGTATGCTTACTATTTCAAATTTTCAGGGGAAAAAAAATCTTAGCCAGGATTCCAAACCATTATTTTAAAGTAAATTTGCAGTTATCTTCTATCATTTTCACTTTCTCAGAACTGTCCCAGAGATAGGAATAGGAATAGGAAAATTAGCATTGATATACTCATTTTTTCCTCATGGAACCTTGTACATAGTAGGCACTAAATTTTGAAGAATCAATAAAAGATTTTTTTAATGCCTCCAAAACTTTTTACAAGCGGTTTCCGCTTCTCTAAACTGTTTTTGTTTGTTTTTCCCCCAAGAAATTAAAAACAACTATTCATCCTTTATAATATCAATAATTTAGCAAATCTCCAGAAGTAAAATTTTCAAATATCCTTCTCCTATTCTAACAAAGAATATAGGAAATAAGATTCTAAAAATCCGGAATGACTAGAGAATAAATGGTTTAGAATAGCTATCTTTTTGGTTTTGCCTTTATGAATCTTGTAAGCACCAAAACTTTTTATCTATGCTATAATCAACATGTACAGAAATTATTCTAAAGCCTATTAAACTTTTCCCTGCCTGCTTCAATGAGATATAAATAAACCAACTGGATGGTTCAGAGTTAACAGCACTTGTGATTATTGTCCTAGGCTCTAAGATAATGGTACTCTTATTGCTTATTTAGGCGTGCTATCCTACTCACTGCACCTGGTTGAATGATACCAGAAGCTGTGGTCTTTGGGTTCTTAAATACTATGTTGTAATATTTAAGTTTCCTCCTTTGCTTATCAAGGTTATCGGCTATCCTTTCCTGTTGCATTGTGCCCCTACCAGTAGAATCCACTAATTTTTACTTCCATTGGTCTAGAGACCTGGTATCTAAGCTTGTTCAAATGAATATCAACAAGCAACAAATGTGGGCCACAGGTATCCATTTTGGATAAAATTCATAAACTTTACTGCATAGATTTATAATGGTGAGCTGTAAAGAGGTTTACCTGGCTTTGTTCTGCATTGATGAGGGTGACAAAGTTGGGGAGTCCCATGTAAATAAGACATTACTGCATACTTTATGGAATTCCTATTCTTAATATTTTGTCATCTTAAAAAACAACTTCCCATAATGATAATAATAATAGTGATAACTCCCAACTTTTATTGAGTGCTTACTATGTGCCAGGTACTATTCTCTAAGTACGCAAAGTATATTAATCCATATTTTAAAATAAATCATTTAAAACTAAGGAAAGCTATTTAGAAAGAAGTACCTGGCCTAATAACAAATTATAGGTACAGGAATCCTTCCAATAACCAAATTTAATACTGCAGATCTTTTTAAAGTAAAATCTTAAATTTTTAAACACAGCATAGAAATCCCCTAAATATCCTTGAGTGCAGGAAAACTATTGCTGCTGAACTCTGAATTACTCAAGTAATTCATTCAGTGCTTATTACGGTGCTATTAATCAAAACTTCTTAAAACAAACTGAAAATAATTTCACTGAAATTTTCAGTTGTCTTAAAAAAAAAAACAAAAAACAAAAAACAAAAAACAAAAAACAACAACCAAAAAACAAAGGTCAACTTTGGGGCCTTAAATTGACCTACCTGAAAAGGTTGTTTGTTATTGTAGGTCTTAAGCTCCTGATTCCCCCGACATGCTTCTTTTTAAAATCGATCCTTGCAGAAGCGAGAAATAAATAAAAAAAAGCTTGTGACTTGTGTGTCTTTGCAAAGCATATATGTTTATTTTCAGGGCCTAAAGGAGTTTCTTTGTCCCCCCTCGCAGCTGCAAGAATCCATTTCAAATCATATCGGGTAACTAGGAGCTTATAACCTACCAGAGTAAACAATTATATTAGGTCAGTTCTGAGGTTTATATAGATGTAAAACCTGGGTAATGTTTTCATTTAAATCTGCTAAAATACAACTACTATTGCTCATCTTTAAAAGTATATTTTCTCACCTGCTTGGTGTCAACCTTGACTCAAAGCTGTTGGCCTTCATGGTGATGGTATCAGTAAATAGTACATCTTTTGCTGGAGATGCCAAAGCTTCAGAATGAGACAAAGATGGATGCATTCTTTGTTGCTGTAATCTTTTCAGTGTAGCATAGCCAAAGGCATCTCTAGAACTTGTGTAACTAAAGTTACAATCTGCTAGACTTTTAATTGTAGCAAGAGAGGGTGCTTTAAGGGACTGTGCTCTTCTAGGAAGTGTATGAGAAGAACCGGGAGGCACCAGGGACACTGAGTTTGATTTGGAGAGAGACAGATGGTTAGACTGTGGCATCAAATAGTGGCTTGTCTTAACAGTTTTAGTACTTACCACAGTACTCATACTTCCACAGTCTGTGTCCATGGTTGTAGCATCAACACCTACTGTTTCTCGTGAAGGACTTGAGCTCATTGAACTTATGCCACTTGTTGTAGTGTCTGTATTAAAACTTTGACTACGTATCTTCATATGTGAGCTCGTTGAACTCTCTACAACTAATCTCTCTCGGCTCGTGTTTTCTCTGTGATTCTCTGTACCAAGACCCTTGGTGAATTTTAAGTCATTCTCTCCAATACTTGGAGTGCTACCAGTGTCTTCAATGTGCTTATTCCCAACAAATGAGGTTTCTAATTGTAATGTTTTCTGAACTGTTGATATGGGTGTGAAATCATCACTATGGTTAAAGTCAACACTGGATGGCTCCGTAAGTGTTCTGATTCGCCTGTTGCTTGTCTTATTTTCAGATGACAGTTTCCCTCCTTTTGGATCACTGCTACTACGATGTTTCTTATTAGGCAAAGTAAGTGAATTTAAGATACGATTCTTCACAAGTTTACTGGAAGCAAAGAAAGGAAATGAATTTTTATCCTTTATAGGTCCAGGTCGTTCATAAAATGATGGCTCTGTATCTTCACTGATGTCAAGGAAAAATGTACTTGTAGAGCTACTGCCAAACCGGTCATCCTCCATTATGAACATACCTGATTGAAGAGTTGATTAATAAAAGTATGTTAAAAAATGACAAATAAAATCATGAGACCTGCATCTTTGGAGTATTCTAATGAGTCTTACAAAACTCAGGATAAAATTAAATGTAAAAGGGAGACCTGATCATGAATGCTTATATGATTGTTCATACATAAAGACAGCCTAGGAGACATGGTTCTTTGCATTTCAAATTTAGGCCCACCAGACATTAGAGCCAACCGTCAAAATGATTACTTAACTGCTCTACTGCTAGATTAGTTTTTGCTGAACTTCTTCAAACTTTCTTTTTTTTTCCAATTCAATAAATTACACGAGGAAAAAGACATGTTTCAGGCACAGATATTCCATCTATGTATCACAACCACTCCAAGAAAATATTCAGGAACAATGCAAGTTTCTGAGCAGTAGTTGTTGTTTGACATTAGTCTTGAAAACTCTGACAAGTACATTCAGTCTACAGGCCAAATTATATTTTGATACAGATTCTCAGGAGTTTATTCTTTGAATCAAAATGGGCAGCAGGAATTCATCTTCTAAGAAATAAATTCCCAAGTCTAAACAAAATATACTTACAGAGAACCAAGTCACATTCTTTTATTTTGATATCGAAAGTATTTTATTCTATTTTTAACTTCTCTGTTGAATAATCATAAATGACTTGAAATGTATTTTGAAAGAGAACAAAATAAAATTCTAAATAAATCTGCATGTTAAGTTGTATCTCCATATCTGGTCAATTCTAAGATGCACACTTTTCACGTTTGAACATCTCTGAAATCAGGATGCATCCTGCAATTAGTAGTGTGTCCCAGTTTTAATAGGCAGCATTTCTTTTTTCTTAGTGGTACATAAAATATTGGTATACCTTATAATTTATGGTAGCTTAGATTTGATCAGATATAATTCAATAAACATTGCACTATCCTTAAAACGAAGACCCATGTCATAAATTCTATACACCTAAGAGCATCAAGCACAGGGCTAAAAACCGCAAATCGTTTTATACATAATTCAATTTCACTATTCAATTAACTTTAAAAATTTAGTGTTTCTCTCAGAAATAAATACATGAAAATAATATCCCTTAACAAATATATTCTTGTTCAACGATCTCTACCTCTGAAAAATGAGTAAAAAGACTAATTTAATGAAGAAGGTACATGAATAAACATTTACTTGTTAGACTTGTCTCTTTCTGATAATCAAAGATGAAACACTTCTTCCAGTGCATGACTTATTATATGTAGGATTTCCCATAAACAAAAAAGAAAGCAAAAGTAGAGAACAATGTAGGCTGGTAGTCATACTCTCTGTTGTGAAAAAAATAAGCACTCTCCAGGAAGCTAGTACTGCCAAATAATTATCTTAGAAAAAAAATAAATTAGGAATGTGACAAATATTTTTAAAATTTGAAGTTATAAATACAAATGTTAATTTTGACTAAGTTGAGCCTGTCACGATACTCACTTGATGGCGCAGATTCACTTTCACTATTATGTCTAGAGCTAGTTGACTCTGAGTTCAAACTTAGGGTGCTTGGGATAGATGACAGCTCATTACAGAGTTGCTCCACATCATCTGGAACCACTGGCCACAGATGTCTACGACTGTGCCTCACTGCATCCCAGTTGTGACATTTTAGAATATCACAGCCTTGTTTGGTTTTGGCTATGAGTCCAAGCACATATACACAGGTCCTGTTTGTAAAAGATGTAGTAATGACAGTTTATAATTCCAACTTGGAATTTCTAAAACAACCATGGAATAATTAATTTGTTATATATATATTTGAATTTTCTTTGAAAACCATTAAAATTTGTTTAGCATGTGGAAAATATATTAAAACCAGTTAGGAGTAAATAAGCAGTAAAAAATAACATGAAAACCATCTAAAAAATAGTATTTCCAGTGAAATAAAAAGAATACCTTAGCAATCTTAGCAAAAGACCTATGTTAGCTTTCAGTATTCGGACTATTTACAGCATACACACCTAGACACCACACTTCACTGTTTATTTGCAAGATAAACTTCAATATAATTATAATAAAAATGGAATAATATTAAACAAGAGTTCCTTAAAATGTATACTACTGCATTAAAAAATCTTCCATCATTCAGACTTTCAATGAATGGTTATACTAAACTACAATACTGGACTACACTGAATCATACTCTCCCTCCCCTCAAAACCGTTTGTGAATAACAATATATACGTCAGAAAGATTTCTGAGATAAGTGACATACCCTCTGATAGAAAGAACCTCACACTGTTTTGCAAGTTTTAGTATATCCGGAATCACATTTTCTTCCTGTAGTAAATTGAGACCCCAATTTGATGAGCCAATATTTCCCTGAAAGAAACAAAAATCACTTATGTCAAATATATTTAGAAGAGTAACTCTTTCAAGAGATTTGGGAGACTACTAAAAGCAAACAAACCAACAAGTTTAAACCCATCTATAAGGGAGAAAAAATGTGGAGAACAAAAATTTCAAATAAGCACCATTAAGAATTAATTAATGTTCTATTTGTCTTAGCAAGAAAACCGAAACCATAAAAAAATAGTGAAACCATCTATTCTTTGGCATAAAAATAGTATTTATTTATTTCTTTTATGTTTATTTTTTAAAACTTCATTGTAGTAAAGACAAAATTTCCCATTTTAAACTCATTCCAAGTATACCATTTAATAGTATTATTTATACTCACAATATTGAGTTACCATCACTATCATATACCTCTCCTTTTTCATCACCTCAAACTAAACCTACTCACCCATTAAGCTATAATTCCCTCTTCCTGCACTGTTCCCCAGTCTGTAGTAAAAAAATAGTATTTAAATTGCAGGAACAATCCTGATCTTGGAACATTAAATATAAGAACAAGTTCCAAATAAATAAAATAATTTGTATTTATTTAATATTAATGAGTAAAATGAAAAGAAAATCTCAAAAATTACAAAGATCTTATTTAAGTGTTTATTACAAACCAAGGCCCAAAGGGATGCTTTCAGTTTTTTAATTTCTTCCCATTTATCCAAATCTGGTGTACGAACATTGTGACAGAGTTCTGTAATAATATTCTGGAGAGAAGAGAAAAAATACTCCATGAGTAACAATATAGCATCCTTTCCACATATTTTCTTATTTCCTCTTGAAATCTATTTAAAGTTTGAGTTCAGTTATTTTTGCATCTTTAAAATTCTAAATACTTAGAGCATGAGTTCGGGGTTCACGTTCTAGATTTACCACTTATTAGCTGTGTGGTCTTGAGCAAGTTCCTTAACTGCCCCATACCCTCATTTTCCTAATCTCTAAAATAGGGAGAATAACAGCATCTGTCTCATAAGGTTCAATGATTCAGTGAATTATTACCTACAAAGTGCTTAACAAAGTGCCTGAATTTTATGAAACTGTTTACCATAATTATTATTACTTCTTTTAAATAGAAAATAATAAATTAGTACTTAGATTTTCTGAGAACATATTAGGTAATAACACTAAGCAAACTGTTTAAATTTTTAGTGAATGTTTTTAGAGCATTAATATAAAGATACCTTCTGCAATAGCCTTCATAGACATAATATAAGAACACATTAAAACTACAGATATTTTTATGAAAAACATTGTGCTCCTAAGATGAACATTGATACAGAAAGGAACTTAACAGCTGGATTACCATTGTTCAGACACACACAAAAATTTCTTTAACTTTTGCTAAAATAAGAAAAAGGTTATACTTATTGAAAACACTTGCAAAACTTATTCACCATATATTCAGTGTACATACTATACTAAAAAAAATACTTGCTTGCGTAAGCCCATTACATAAAGTATATGGGAATAGTCAGGCAATAGGAAGCAGCAATATATATTTTAAGTTTTGTTGCTCACCAAGGAGAACTGAATCTGTATCAAAGTCAGTTTAACTTCTCAAGAAGAGGAAGAAAGAAACTCTGTTTTTCAGTATGCTGTTCACCAAGGAGAAGTGAACTTCCCCAAAAAAATATAGAGGGAAGAACTCAGACCACCTCTGGGTTGCTTACTCTACACAACAAGTTAGCTATGCAAAAGGTCACATGTTAACAAATCAGGGGCTTGGCATGCAAGTCAATAATATTTCTAAGGATTACAAACATGGAATGTCTAAGACAATTACAAGATAGATGATCTTGAAAGCAATTATGTTATTAAGTTTAAGGTTTTTGAGAAGATTTTGCAAGATAATATTTTTAAATATATAATTGTTACTTCATTTTTTATTTTTTTAATCAAATTTCTATTTAATTTTTTTAGTCCTCCATATGTTCAAGAAACCCATGTCATTTTTTTGGTGCTATAAATATCTTCTGTATGTTATATTATTTTCTCTATCATTTCTTTTTTCATTTTTTTCACTAGAGAAGTTGTGAGCTTACAAAACAATCATGCATAATGCATAGAATTCCCATACATCTCCCCTCCACCAACACCTTACAAATGTGGCATTTGTTACAGATTATGAAAGAACATGATCAGACTATTATCACTAACCAAGGTCCACAGTGTACGCTTGGCATATTTTTTCCAAACACCCCCTATTATTAACGCTATATATTAGTACTGTATATTTGTTATAGTTCATAAGAGAACACTTTCATATTTGTACTGTTAACCACAGTCCATCTTCCACCATATGGTTCACTGTGTTAGACAGTCCCATGCAAGATAATATTTTAGCATTATTAAAAATCTTTTTATCATGCTTTAAAATAAGCAGATTATGATTTTACCTGTACTTCCAATAAATGACAGCCTGTTTTGTGGTGTACCAGTTGTCCATAAAGATGTATAGGCAAGTAGACATGAGGACGCTGTAATCTAGTAATAAAGATGAATTGATATACCTATTGACTCTTTAAAATATGCTAATTAGAACAGTCTAGTAATATTACATATTAGAGAAATAAAATTAGATTGAATTCCCCAGAATAAATAAAAGTATGGAAGTGGGAAGAGATGAGGACTTCTCTGAAAAAATAATAGCTTGCTGGTCTCAGGGTACTAATAAAAGTGCTGGGGCTAGAAAGGCAGACTGGGCTAAGAGCATGGAGTATATCTGAATGTATATCAGTAAGGGTATTCAGCATGCTATGAATGCCACTGGAAATTTTGAGCAACCTTTTGAGGAGATTTTTCCTATGTCAGTGTAAGAAATAGAACATACAAAGACTCATAAAATTTTAGAAAATAATGATTTATTACAAACTGGTTTTAAATTTGATATGTGAGGACTAGCAATAAATTTTTCCATTAACTGGACTCTACCTTTGGTTACTCCGACGAACGTAGTTATCACCATCAATAGGCTTCCGATAAGTAGTAAGGGCTTCATTAAGTTGTTCTTCAATCAAGTCAACATATTTTGAATTATATTCCTAGAAGATAATATTGACTTAATTTTATACAGAATCATTTAACATTATTGTTTAATGACATTCACTAATATGTCAGGAACTTAGCAAATCTTGAAAGCTGTTTAAATAGGAGAAAAATGAAAAGAACTACTCTTTAGGAAAGTAAGAACATTTCTGGAAATGTAGAGCAAAGTATTATGAATGCCAATGTTCTAGTCTACCCAAAAGCTTTCTGCTTATATTTTCTATCCCCTCTTCAATTAAAATTTTAGGGCCCCAAAAAGTAAAAATTTTTTTCTCTTATTTGAATCTCCTTCCCCACTAAAGAAAAAAAAAAAAGCTTACTATTAAACCCTTAAGATATTCACTAGAAGTTTTATTAAATGAAAATTAATTGAGTTTTATCACCTCAGCACCTTCTTTTCATAAGAAATAATCACTCCTCTCTGATTTAAATAAGGTCATATGTAAAAAATGTTTACTAAGACTTGAAAGACCAAGTTAAATGTTTTAAGCTGAGAGTCGATCACACTGCCATCTTTATTACAAAAGATTTCCACCTTAAATTGCTAGAAGGAATCAATACAATCTCTTTGGAGAGCAACTTTAACAGCAACAAAATTTAAATTCATATATATGTTTCAATTTAGCAATTATACTTGTAGAAATTTATCCAATAGATTTATGCAAAGAATACACAGCAAACACTGTTTACAAAACTAAAAATTCAAAAACAATCTAAATAGCTATCAATATAGGAAAGGTTATAAAAAAATATAACATGCTACTCTGCAACCATTTAATATAATGAGTAGATCTAAATGTATTTCTCTGAAAATATCTCAAGAATATATTATTAAATGAAAAGTTAGATACAGTTATAAATGGAATGAACTCATCTGTATTTTTAAATAAAGAATATGTACTTATAGATGCACAGAACACTTCTGAGTATATATGAAAAAAACTGTTAACAATTATTTCACCTTCAGAAAAGACAAAAGAAGGGGATATAGGGAGACTTATACTTTTCATCATATAACATTTTAGACTATACATTTTGTGGGTAACTTTAACTCCCTACTTATATTCTCTAAAAACTTACTTTTCTTGCTCTTCCTTTAGGATGCATATTTACTTTGCAATAGTAGTAGACAGTTTCAATTATACCAGTATCACCGTATAATAATTACTACTACTACTTCTACCACCACCACCACCACCCCATCATACTCTCTTCCATACATGAAAATCTCAGCACAAAAGTAAAATTAAGCCAGGTGGTTTGAGCTTTCTACAGGAAAGTACCCGTGTGGTACTGCCCAGTTAATATTTTGACCAGTGGCATTCATTTGGAAAACACTAGCAAAAGGGTAGGGGTTATGAATATGAATCATCTTGAAGATTCTGCCCAAAAGGACATGCCTGGAGGAGCAAGGAGACCCCACTGATGGATGCCCTTCTAGCTACCAGGAGGCATTTTAAGTAGGCAGCCAGAGGAGCCACTGCCCTTGTCAAGAGAACTGCAAATGAGAGATCTCCAGTGGTGATGTCTTTGAGGAATCCTTGAAAGTAACACTCCAGTAAAAGAATCAACATTTGAAATCTCACACACTCTGAGGTGTTATCAGGAGTTAGATAATTTTACTAACTGAGTAACATTGTTCCTGACCACTCATCCCTTCTCCCACACCATCTACTCCAAACATGGAGAGACCCAAAACTGCAGCTGGTAAATGGAGTAGGAGAATGAGCAACAAAAGTGATGAAATTGACCATATCCTCTTTTCTACTACAGGTCTCTAAATCTGTATCAGGCCTGGGCTGGGGAAACTTTTTAAATTCAATGAGATTGGAATTTTAATAGTACACTGATCGGAATGTTTTATTACCTTGAGAAAGAGACTAGTTGTTTACTAGCTGATAAGAAAACGGGCAGGGAGAAGTGACCATACAGAACAAACTGAAAGGTACAGTGGTGAGAAAGAATAGTTATTTCTTATAAACTCTTCTGAGTGCAGCTTAGTTAATAAAAAAAAAAAAGAAAGAAAAGTTATAGATAATTAAAACATCAAAGAAGTACAAAAGCAATTGCAAAGTAAAATGCTTTGAAAAACAATACAACTGCTATAGTCATAATTGGCAAAGGAATTCATGATTCAGAAGATGAAAGGTAATACCCAATTGCCACCATAATTATGTGATGTGTTACAACGATTTAGCTACAAGGGTTTCAGTCATGAAAAAAGTATTCATCTATATATTTATTACAACAGGTCTCTATCCTTCTCCAGTCCTATTCTTACAGAGTTAACACTTATACCAGGGGCAAGCAAACTTTTTCTGTAGAGAGCCAGAGAATAAACACTGTAGGTTTTGCAGGCCATACTCAATCACAACTATTCAACTCTGCCATTGTAGAGAGAAAGTAGTCACAGACAATAAACAAAAAAGCACGGCTATAAGTCAATAAAACTTTATTTATGAATACTGAAATATGATTTTCATATAATTTTCATATGACCTGAAGTATTATCCTTCTTTTGATTTTTTCCCCCAACCATTTAAAAATGTGAAAACCATTCTTAGCAGGCCATACCAAAATTGGTGGTGGGTTAGATCTGGCTCAGGGGTCACAGTTTGCAGACCCATGATATAAACCAATCTCAAGTATAAACTGTCCAAATAGAGTAATTAATAGCAAACTGAAAGAGGAAAAGAATTTGCATTTAACCAAAATTTATGAAACCAAAAAATCTAATTGGTAGAAAGTATTAGAAAATAGTGATCATCTGGAGTCTAGAAAATGAAGACGCAATCAATCTTAGATACTCTGTAACTTGTGGTATCCACATCTGTGGTCACACCAGCACTAACAGATAATTAATGTGTGCTGTGTAACCAGACTAATAAGTTCAGAGCTGCCTGAAGAGCCAGCTCTCTGGGTAAACTGTGAGCGAAATAGAAAAAAAGATTTCTTCCCTCTTATCTTCAAACTTATTTACATACTCCAGCATGGAATCCTCTACTTTTCTCACTGGAAGAGTTACCACCATTTCTTAAGACTAATTTATTCACCTGTGCTTTTGATAACATTCCTCTCCTTGCCAGGAATTCATTTCATCAACTATGTCCCGTTTTGTACTGTTAGCCACTCCCTCCTCATTAGCTGCTTCCCCTTGGTTTACAGGTTCTAATCTACCCTTTCCTTAAAAACAAAAATTTACAAGTTCTGTGATGTGCAATACATTAGTTTACTCCTCTCAATCCCAACATTTTCATTTGTAAAGCAATAATAGAATATATTTCATAGGGTTGCTGTGAGGATTAAATAAGGTAATACAAGAAAAGTACTAGATCAATGCTAAGCAATCAATATATGAGTTCCCTTCCGTTCTCCCTTTCTCTAATTACTTTGAGCAAGTAGACTACATTGTATTTAGTTTTACACTTCCTGTTTACCACCTGACCACATGTAATTGCAATTCAGCTTCTGTCTGTATATACCTTTCTCCTGACACTGCTCTGGCAAAATATACACCAGTGGTCTCACTCAAATTTAAAAGCCTGTATTCTAGCATTTGTCTATGTGACCTCTCCAAACAATTAGCACCACTGGCCACTCTTTTCTTCCTGAATCTTCCCTTAGTTATACCATTCTCTGATAATTTTTCCTCAAGTGTCTTTTTTTTCCCCTAATTAAATCAGAGTGTTCTCTAGGGAGCAATTTTCAGTCTTCTCTTCCTTTGTGTTCTTTACATTTTCCCTGTTAATCTCACTCCTTTCAGGTTTCAACTACTACTACACACTGATGACTCCCAAATTGCCATATTGAGCATAAAGACCCACATTTTCAAAATCTTCCTGAATACCATCACTTGGTCTCCCCAAAGGCAATACCCATTCAACATATTCAAAATTCATTATCCTCATCCTGCAAAGCACTTTTTGTAATCACAATCTTTTAATGGTGATTCTTTATATATACAGTCATTCAAATTACAAACCTTAAAATTCATTTTGGATTCCTCATTCACTGCATCCGATCAGTCCATAAATCTTGTCCACCTTATTTCAAAAATGTCCAGAAAATGTTCCCTCCCTGCCTACCCAACCTCACCACCACTGAAGAAGTTCAGGTTCTTATCAACTCTTACATCCAAACCGTTCTCAACATTTCTAGAATTTCCCTTTGAAAATCAAATTTCCAATTCTACATTGCAACCTATCACCTTTATAAAACTCAGCTCTGTCTACTGACTAAGCTCACCTTTGAACAATTACAGTGATTCCCCTCCACCTATAAAATTTTACCTCTTAGTATGACATAATGTAGCTTACAAGGCCATCAGCAATCTAGCTCTAATTTGCCATTCCAGCCTCCTCATGCCAATCTCCACTTATCCTAGATCAACTACTCTGCAATAGGCCTTTCCATGCAAGTCTGTACAGTTTCAATAATCTATACAGATTTATTCTACTCCCTCTTTTTTGAATACCTTTCTTCCAATTCAAGACCCCCTTCAAATATCAGACCCTCTACTGAGCCTATCCAACATTCCTTTTGCTGATCCCTAAGACAGAAAACATTAATTCCTCCTCTGTGTTCCCTAATACACCGAACATGATTTTGTTATTGCAGTTAGAGTCTGTGCCAACTAGGAGAAAACATAGTGCCATAGGTGCTAAGCAATTTCCTAATATTATAATCTGTGTATTAAGACAATCAAGTTCAATGTGGTGATTGGTTTGAATATCTTCTATTTAGGAAATAAAACTCACATCTTCTCAGTTCTCCAATTCAGCAATTATTCAAATATTCCATGTCTGACGGTATATACTTTAAGGTTACAGTATTTTTCAAAAATGAGAATCTCTTACGTGACCTGGCTTATTGATAGGCAATAAAATAATTTGTTATTATTTAAACAAAGGAGGGGAAATAGGTGTATAAGCGATCTGATATGTTGGAAAATCTAAAACTCCTTTAGCATTTGCACTGGACATGGAATATTTAGACCACGTTTCCAAGATGCTCTGACGATGCAAAACTCCTCATAAATAAATAAATAAACAAACAAACAAATAATGAAGCCACAGTGGTGATCAATTCAAGAAAGGCTAGGGGGGCCGGCTGTCGCCCAGTGGATAGGGCGCCGTTACACCACATGGCAGGCCCCGGGTTCAGTTCCCGGGGAACTCTCTGAGTGGGCAGACCACCTGACAAGGCAAAGCCGCCGTGGGTGGGGCAGAGCCGCCCTGGGCAGGGCAAAGCTGCCACGGGCAGGGCGAGCCGCCTGCAAACGGAGCAAAGGCACCTGCGAACAGAGCAAAAAAGCCGCCCGGGAATGGAAGCAGAGCCGCCCACAAAGCAGGGCAAGCCGCCTGCGCAGTGAGCTGACTTGGTGCGTCGCCACAGCGCCGCAGCGGAGGGGAGACAAAGCAGACATAGAAGAACACACACACACACACACACATACAAAAATGAACACACAGCAAGAGCAAGCAGAAAGGGGAGGGATATGTAACAACAACAACAACAAAAAAAAGGCTAGGAAAAGCTGTGTAAAACCTTCAACCTATCCCTTCTTACTAGGTTTCCTTATTACCTCTGATAGCCAGAAGTTTGTTCTCATATTTACGTAAAGTAACACCCCAAAATGATGTTTAAATAGATGAATATATGAGCTTGGGGAGAATAGATTTTTAATCTTCCTTCATTTAGCAAAATTATTTTAGTTTTAGTTTAAAAGGGTTCATGCAATGTTGCAGGCTACATAAGGAACTCAAGAAAAAACGAAGAGTTACCAAATTATACTAGTTATATGATAATATCAATTAAATTGAAAGCAAAATTTCAACAGAATGTATACCAAGTCAACAGTTCACTGTAAAAGAAATAACTGTAGCTTTTAATGGATAAAATATTATAAATACTAGGAAGTATTTACACAGAATTTAGGACTTGACTCCATACAAATGTTTAAATATTTAACCTTATTAGTTTCAAAACCTTCACGACAAAAAAAATCATCTTCTAAATTCACAAATGTGTTTCCCAAACAAAAACTACAAATTGAACCTTAATCAGTAAGAAGTTACCTTGTGCCATTTCTCCAACTGTTTTGCTACATAACCCCTTTCATTCAGATAGGAAAACCCTTTTGGAATGGAAAGAAATCTGTAAATTAAAACAAACAATAGTTTAACATTAAGTCCAAAAAATATTTAAGGAGCTAAAATACTTTGGGAATTGCTCACTCCTAACACCTACCAAAAGGTCAACTATAGTTTGACCTTTAATTACAAATAAATTCTCACAATCTGAAAACCCAACCACAATAAAGAAAATGTTATAAACCACACGAGACATAGAAATGTAAAAAGAAACATTTAGGAAAACAATAAAAGGATAGAGTTCTGGTACTAAATGATGTCCGATGTTCTAAAATAGGCCCATTTTCAGATATCAAAGAATACTCTTCAGATTTAAATTCAGTTTTATATTCAGTATCAGATAGAACAAAGAAAAAACAAAACTGCAAGAAACATTAACTTAAAATTTACCTCAGGAGGAGAAGTAAGCCCTTGTCTCCAAGGTGGGATAAAGCTGGCTTCATCTGAATAAGAGCATGAAGATTGGCCTAAAAGAAATGATTATTAGACAAATTAACAATTGCATAAAGATAGCAAGTTCTTTGTTTCCACAATGTCCATATTATAAACATTATAATCTTGCATAATTGCCTATTAAAGTCAAATAATTTAATAAAAACTTGTGTTTAAATATTGTTATTTAAAAATGAACCTTCACCTTATCTTCACATGCTTCATCGAGAATATCAAGAGCTTCAGAAGAAATCGTTTTGTTTTTATCATGTAGCTGAGTCACCAGCAACTCAATTCCCCAATTACTGAAGAATTCAACGTTAGCTCTCAATAATACCCTTAAATGTTTTGTTGCATACAACCTGCATGCCTATAAAGATAAATGAAAACATTACCAAAACAATAACAACAACAAAAAAACCACTTTTCATAGATGGTCTATTTGATTTTCTTTGGGGCAGTTCTGCTACTTTAAAAGGGAATTGCTGGTCACCTCTTGATATGAACCTTTTTACATATTTTTATGTGTAAAAATAAAGATATACTGCCCTTTCTAGCTAGCTGCTTCTTCACCTTTATAAAAATATATGGGTCCCATATGGAGTTCCTTGGAGGAAATAAATATTTAAAGTAATCCCAATTGCAACATATATTCTTAAATTTATAATTAATTTTACCAGCTAAAATCTATAAGATATTTAATTAATTGGTTCTATTGACTTTGCTATACTCACATCAGTGGCTGCAGTTAGGATTTTGGAAAGGATGACTCTAGCCAATCCATCTCTGCTATAATCCAAGCTAGAAACTGTCAGTTTCAACAAGTGATCTTGGTTTTTTAAGGAGCAAAGACTAAGGAGACTAAAAGAAGAATAAAAATAATGGATGTCATTAGAAATTACTGCATTAATTCCTGAATGCATCAAATATTTTTTAAATCCTGACATCAGAAAGATATTTCTAAAAGAAAGCATTTAGTGACAAATATCACATAAACAAAGGTAGCAAAAAGAAAAAAAAAAAGATAAAAAAAAACTCAAAGGTAGAAAACATCACAAGTTCTTATTAAATCTTACTTTTGCTTGTATTTTAATAAAACTTATCAAACACACGTACATAGACTAGAAAGCATATCATTTCCAATGACATTAAAAATAAAGTTTAGGTATACAGTGACAATAGAATCTATGGATGCTCACCATTGGAATACATTACATTTTTCTAGCATTTTGACTCCATGGGGGTGGCAAGAAAGTGTACCAATAAATAAAAAGTAGTGTTGACTAAGAGTAGTTAATAAACCATTATTCTGAAGACTTCTTTCAGGTTTCATTCCAGATGAGGCATTGAGCCACTGAACAATATCCTTTACTAGATCTTCTAAGTATCCTTGACCATCCTAAAAGCAAATAGATTGAGTTCATAATGGAAAAGCATTTAATGCCTTTAATTAGAAAAAGTCAAGTGGAAACACTTTAATGATGATGATGAAGTTGCTAATAAAAGATATTAATCACTGAGTAGTTATTGTTTTTAATATCATTTAACACATGCTGCATGAAGATGGTATTATTTTCCATTTTATAGAAGAGTGAACTAGGTCTTATTGAAGGCAAAAAAAAAACTTGCCCAAAGTCATATAAATAGCTAGTGACCAATCCAGAATTCAAAACTAGGTCTGAACTCACTCCTCTAAGTTTCCAAATGTAGCTTATACATATTTAGAAACACAAGCAAAACAGTGGGTGGGGAAAGGCACAAAATGCAATAAAAACATTTGCCCTGGAAAATATTCAGAGTGCTTACCTCTTCAGACTCGAGAAGAAATTCTGTAAACTGGCAACCCACAACAGTGAGCTGCTTGGACTTGGAAAAATCCAGATCCAGGTTGGCATATAATTTACTGCTGGGCTTGTAAAAATAAAGCAGTCTTCGTACAAACCTAAGATCAAAATAAAATTAGGAACAAAGTAAGAAACCAAACAATTATTTTAGAATCTTAACCATAGCTTATGATATAATAAGACTTAGAATATGTTTTGGGTCTGCACCATTGGTGTAAATGACAAGAAACTTAATACCTTTGATAAATTTCACCAAACCAAACCAACAAACAAATGAAAAATTCATTTTAAAGGATATCTTTGTGGAATAAGAATTTTATGATGAGGTGTGTGGAAAAAAAAAGTGGAGAGATGTTGACAAGAAAAGTACAGATACAACATAGCTAGAAGATAAGGTTGTATAAATATGAGGAAGTCAGCTGGATGTAAATTTCCTTTTATTGTATTCTACGAAGAACTTTGCCCCATGGCTCTGTAAACAAATGTTACCACACAATAATTTTGTCAGTCTTTCACAATTAGGCAAAGGCCAGGCATAAAAGCTGCAGATAAAATTTAGGCAAATGAATTTATGAAATAATGGACATAATTTATGTTACTTCAAAGTTATAATTTTCAACATTATGTTCTAAGGTTCCTTCTAATTTAGCTCAATTCAATTTCATGCATTAGAGGTATCAGGTCCTGTATTAGGAAATAGGGAAGCAAAGGTGAATGAGACATCTCTGTTATAAAAAGAGTATGAAGTTCTTGAGGAGTGCTTTCTTTATTCCAATGTAAGTTAAATGTTCTATATATTTCTCAAAACTTTATATAGATATTAAGTTAAATATCATGAATACAATCAAATAATAGTATTAGTCACATGAATTTCTAAAACACCAAAGTAAGACCCTTTTATCCAATGGGATCAGTACTGGTAGTTGGTTCATTTAAATTCAGAAGCCGTTAAAATGTGTGGATGTATTAGAGAACAGCCTAGCAGCTCAAAGCACATGTTGTATTAGCATGTTTTATAAAAAATGTGTAGAACATCAGCTTGGTAAATGTTGGAGGAGGGTAAAGAGAAGGAAGAATGGATAACCCTCCAAAGTCAGATGCTAGCAGATATAGAAATGTTATATTTAAAATGGCCATCTAATTTGAAAGGGAAACACTTTGTCCTTGTTATCCTCATATGCCAGGGCTGAGACTACCACACAGTTGACATTACTCCAACTTGAGAAGTTTGATCTCAACTACTTGATATTCTCCAAAACTAAACTAATATGTAAATAACTAGAAAAAGAAATAGCTTGTGTGTTCTGGTTATAAAAGAAGACTATATATAGAAAGGTATTTATATATCTATTGAACTTTATTTTAAAACACCGATGATAACTTTTAGCAGGCATTAGGCATAATATAATTCAACTCTAAGTTCTTTAAATTTAAATACAAAATAGTTCTTACATACCTGTGTAACTGTTCATCTTTATAGTTTCTTAGGTTTACATTTGGCCACTAGAAAAACATAATATGTTATATATGTATTTATCAATTCCCAAACATTGAGGAAGATAATTATAACAAAATGAAGACAATCAAGGAAGCATCTTGTCATACCTTAAGAATGGTCCCGATGAGATTCCAATTCCATTCAAGATTCTCTTTATGTTGAAGGACTTGGCTATCTCTTAGGTTCATTAAGAGAGCTTCCTCTGTATCCTAAAATCAACAGAAAGTAATAAAACTAAGGCAAATTGTTCTCACATCAGAATACTAAATTCAAACTTCAAAAACAAAAGGAAAGATCTTTCATTTAAGGATAGAATGCCAAGGGTTTTGTGCTTTAAAAAGTTAATCAAAACACAGCTCTATAAACAAAGCCATTGTAAAACTTGGAAGTCATTAAAAAATGCATATACATGAACAAAATTACAAATGCAGTGGTTAAGATTTAGGAAACTGTGTAAATTAAAAATCATGATTTCATGTCAATACCTTAAGAACAAATATATCTTTCTGAACTCGGAGATACTGATCCCGTTTCTGATGTGTTGCAATTGCTTTCTGAATAATGTGATCTAAATGAAGGCTATAAGGCTTAGGTCCTCGTTTCTTCATTTCATGGAAGCGTTTTAAGCAGTTTAAGGCTGCACTGGCTCGCCTAATGAGAAAAAAAAAATTCAATTAATACTGTGCCAGGTTAGCATAATTTTAGATATCACTTTGATAAATAAGTCTATTAAAGCTTAAATAAATTCAACGTTAGAGAGTATTAATTTTTAAAAAGTGAATTATTTAATCAAACTTGAAGCCACAAAGAAAATCAAGAACACTGCTGATATCTATAAAGAAAAAGTAATTATTTAGACTCAAACATGCACCTACCAATCTTTTCTTCTATGATGGACAATTTTTGTATACTTTTTTTAAAAATCAGAAGTTGTAGGCTTACAGAGAATTCGTGTAAAAAATACAACGTTCCCATATACCCCCTATTTTTGATACTGTGCTACCTTTTTATTTATTTATTTATTTATTTTTTCTTTCTGCTTTTTGTCTCCCTCCCCGCCGCTGCGGCGATGCACTGAGCCAGCTTCACCGGTGAGCGGTGGCCTTGCCCACTCGTGGGCGGCCTGCCCCGCTTGCGGGTGGCTCTGCCTTGCCCGCGGGCAGCTCCACTCTACTTGCAGGTGACTCCGCTCTGCCCGTGGTGGCTTTGCCCTGCCCGTGGTGGCTCTGCCCTGCCCACGGCGGCTCTGCCCTGCCCACGGCAGCTTTTGCCTTTTCAAGCGGTCCGCCCGCCCGGAGAGGCCCTGGGGACCGAACCCAGGGCCTCCCATGTGGTAAACCGGCACCCTATCCACTGGGCTATACAGCCGGCCCAGTGTTGTACCTTTTTATAACTGATGAAAAAATATTAAAATATTTCTGTTTAACTATAGTCCATAGTTTACATTAGGCGTATTTTTTCCCATATGCCACCCTATTATTACCAATTTGGATTAGTGTTGTGCATTTGTTATAATTCATGAAAGAACATTCTTATATTTATATTATTAACTACAGTCCATCATCCACAACAGGGTGCACTGTGTTACAGAGTTCCATGTTTTGTCTTGCATACTGGTTTTACGAACTCTTTCCACAAAGTCATAAACCTAGCTTCCTATATTTTCCGTTATAAAAGTTTTAAAACTTTGCTTTTCACATTTAAGTCCTTAATCCACCTGAAACTGATTTTTGTTTATAGTATGAGGATGGGATATAATTTCATTTCCCACCCATATAGATAATCAATGATTATCAAATACTAAATAGTCTCTATTTTCCCTACTGAACTACAACTGCAAATATTATCTTTTTAAAAATTATATTTAATTCCTTGTTTGTTGTGCGTAAAAGTGTAGTTTTGAAGAATTTGGTAGCAATCAAGTCTAAACGTTCCCAACTTCTGCTAAAAATGAATCAGATTTTGAATTTAAAAACCTTGGAATGTGTGGATGGGCAAGTATGTGCTCTACCAGTAAAGAGAGTTTACTGAGCTGAAAAAAGACTATTTGAAGAGGACAACTTTCATTGGAATTTTGGAGGTAATTCTGAACCTTGAAATACATAGCCATAATTTGACCCAGAGTTTAGGTCCACCAGGCTTTGGGAAAGTACATTTTCCATCATGAAACTACTAAAATAAAAGCTGAGAGCTACTACTGCTGATGGAAGCCTAGAGTCAGAACTGAGTTGGTCCTTAGTTTATAATACAATTTAGTCTGTCAGTAATTTCAGTGACATAATTAAAATTAATTAATAAATTAAATAATATTTATAGTGAGGCCCATAGGTGTACTTTTGTATAAATAAAGCTGACTAAACATTTGGAGAGTGTGCTATAACCATTAACAAAAAATCCTAACTCTGAACAGCTAACAAACTACATTTCACAAACTTTATCAAGGAAAAAAAAAGGGAGGGAAGGTGGGAGGGAGGAAGATAGATTTTTCTGCTCATGAGGAAAAAATATGATACCCCTGGTCTAGACATAATCTTTACCAATCAATAAGATTCCTGCTAGCACTTTCATATTGAATTCCCCACTTTTATTTTTTTAAATCATATTTGTTAGCACTGGAATTCCAACAGAGAGTTATATTATCATACTTTTGTTTATAAATTCTATGTTTGCAATATCTCCTTCAGTATTAAGAGTTCAGCTTACTTGTATGCCTATAATACAAGTTACTAAATTCCAACATTTTAAATCACAAATATAAGAGAGAATACATTGTTAGTTTTTGTAAATTTGAAATAATTTATAGACAAATAAAAGTCTGAATTTTGCTAAAAACATAAAATATTCCTAAAAAATAACATTTTAGTGATCTGGCAGAAAAATCTATTTCCTTGTTCAGAAACATGTTAGGAAAACGTAATTTTACTATGTCATAATACTTTGTAGCCTAAAATAGAAATGACTAAATATTTTGAGAACTATTAATTTTTTCTCTTGTCTGCAAGGCTTCCCTAAAAGTTATTTCCAAACATAACTTAGATATACTCCTTTTAGATAAAATGAGAAGGGCATTTTAGTAGATATTAAATATATCAAGCATAAGCATTGATAGAACTCTTTGATACTTACAATCTTTTTTCCTTAGGGATATCAAAGGATGCAGCCATATTCATTAGAGTTGGCAAGCAGTGCAAATGATGGCTATGTGAATGAGGAAGAATTGTGTTTGCCTAAAATGAAACATAAAGCTTTATATGAGTTTTCAGAAACACAAATTATTTGTTATAGATTATCTGCAGATGATACTATATTTGATGACTAAAACACTCTGAATAGAGATTTTACTCATGAAATTGATTTATTTTCCCCAACAGACACTTATAATTTTTACCTTATCTACTTTCAGCAAGGATGAATTGTAACAAATATAAAAATATACACACTATATTGATAAAACCATTACTTTTCATTGATCTTTATTAAGACATCAAATTGTGATTTTTAAGTGGTATCCAGTTAAACTCAATTCTTAAGTAACCTTAAAGGACTGTCTATCAAAACTTTGATCCAGTGCTATAATATCATAACTTATGTTGACTTAAGTTTTAAAAAACTTCTTGGGGCCGGCTCGATAGCCCAGTGGATAGGGCACCGGCATACCACATGGGAGGCCACGGGTTCGGTTCCCGGGGACCTCTCCTAGCGGGCAGACCGCTTTGAGAATGGCAAGCTGCCATGGGCGGGCCAGAGCCGCCGTGGGCAGGGCAAAAAGCTGCCACGGACAGGGCAAAAGCCGCCACGGGGAGGGCAGGTCGCCCGCGAATGGAGCGCAGCCAGCCACCCGTGAACTGAAAGCTGGCCCGTGAATGGAAGCAGAAGCCGCCCACCAGCGGGGAAAGCCGCACCTGTGCAGTGACCACTCTCGGCGTGTCGCCGCAGCGGGGGGGAGGGGAGATATGTAATAAAAATAAATAAATCTTTAAAAAAAAAAACAAAAACAAACAAACAAAAAAACTTCTCAAATGGGTTTATCTCCTATACCAACAATCTTTAAAACAAGAAATTTAACTCCTTTTCCCAACAAAATCATAACCCAAGGAGGATAAGTAAATCAATGAAATGTGGAAGCCAAAAGGTATAAGAATAATAAGCAATGAACTAATACCACTATATTCCAAATGATCAGCTTTTGAACTTTTAAAGAATTCTGGTGTATGGGAGAAGAGAAAAGGATGAAATTTATAAAACAGATTGCTTCATATAAAAGTAAATAATTCTGAATACGGATATCCTTATTTGAAATAATATTTTGAGAACTAAAAATAAATATAATCAGTCCTGAGAACCTACAGACACTACTGAATTCTTTCACAGATGGGCTAAAGAACAGAATAATCGGCTAAACAATTCATCGACAAAAACGTCAATTTTCATTAAAACTGTTTAACTCTCTGCCTTATTCACACAGCCCAGTGGCTATGTGAAAAAAATAAAAGGTAGGAGAGGGGGAAGAGAAACAAAAGTAACAAAAAAAACCACTCTGTCAAAACGAGCAAGCCATTACATATAATTTTAAAAGAGTTGCCATAGTTGTCCCTTAACTGGTTTAAAGTGGTTCTTTTTATTTAGTACTTTATTAATTAGCAGATGACCTAGAAATATGAAGTGCTATCTTGCAAACTATCAGAGTTCCTCCAATGCTTGATTGGCTGGGAGAAGAGAATGGTCAAATAACTTTCCTAACTCCTGATTTCCAGAAGTTAATGATATCATAAAATCATGGCATTAAAAAAGGGAAGAAAAGAAAACAGGACTCCCACCTCCCAAACCTCAAAGCACAAGTATACAGAGAAGACTGTTCAAACAAGACAATTATATTTAGAATTTTTGTACAAAGCTTACTAAAATTCAGGCACTGGCTGCCATATATCCATTTCATTCCTAGCTGGTTGAAGTAACACCTACAGTTTTGTTATCTTTTGCTTTTTTAGGCAGGAAGTGTTTCTGAGAGGGCTCTTTGTGAGGTAAAGACAAACATTAATTAAAAATGCAAATATATTTTTGAGATAATACAAAGCAACACTATTAATATAACCTGTTTTATGAATTAGAACATTGAAAGGATCAAATAGAGAATCATAAGGTACTAAACTTACCATATGTAAAAGCTCTCCTAAAAGGATAGTAGCTCTAACTGAAATATGGTCATCACTGTTTGTTATCACTTCAACCAAACCCTTTAAAAATCAAAAGAAAATGTCGTTGTTGAAGATAATATAAACAAACACATTTATGCACCAGACATTTTGTTGCTTTAAAATAATTTCATTACAGAAAATAAAATAAAAATAAAATAAAGTTTATAAGTCTACCTCTAAAAGTCCATTACGAATAAATGCAGAAAGTATCAGTGCCAAATAATTATCCATGAGGTCTGGCCTGGAAATAAACATAGCACAGAAATAGTTTAAGTAATGTTTTCCTAAATTAGGTGACTTAACATAAAACCAGTAATTGTAATAATTGGAAATATTTTTGTATCGGAAATTCTACCTAGATCTGGCACGATGAGGAAGAATAGATTTTGCCTCAGCTGCTACAAAGCCATCTGAAAGCCTCCAACTGTCTTGGAATCTACCTGGATCTAAAACAATAAAATTAGTAATTAGGTGAAGATTATATATCCCTGAAACAGTTCTGATAAGTATACAATCATGGGTTGTCAGGCTGTAAAGAACTTAAAAATAGACTCACAAAAAACTACTTATATAAAGATATACTGATACAACTTCCTTCATTTTGAGACTTAGGGGACATTTGACTAAAATAAGAGTTAGATAATGTAATTGATGAATTATACAGATTTTTTATTGTACTTATTGTCTCTTCTCTTTCTTTCTTGGCTCATCTTTTTAAAATTTATTTCACTACTCATTTGCAAAAGCTAGAGTGATAAAGAAGAAATTACATTTTCTTTTTAATTTTTAAAATGAATAATTTTATGCCAAAATGATGCAGTAAGAAACGAAGCTGGTGTTCAACATTTAGTATTTTTCCTTTTAAGGATTGTGTCTCTATTGGTTAAGTAGCTTTAAAAGTGACAATATATGAATAGATATAAATGTATTTCAATACTCACCTACACTGAGCAGTGCTTCTATAAACTCTTCAGTCACAACAGGTAAAGGAAGACGAAATATGTCATAAAGCACTTCAAGCAGACCTCGCTGTAATAGCAAATACAGTTCACTTATTTTTATAGAATAAATCTTCCTTTTAAAAAAGGATTTTTAAAATGTGCTATTTACAGAATAAAGAAAATGATAAATATACTATATTGTAGAAAACTACTGTATCAGGCTTATATTAGAGAAGGGATAACTACCGAATGCATACTATATATCTCATTTAATCCTTTTAATAAATCTTTCAATATGCCCATTATACACATGAAGAAACAGATTTAAAGGTTAAAACTAATTTTCCCAAGGTCAAGGAGCTATAAATAATAAAATCAGGAGTCAAACCATAGTAAGCCAGATACCAAAGACCATAACCTTTTCCCACCAGGCTGCAGAGTAAGAAATCAACTGAACTGCCTCTTTATTCCCTGCTTATAGATCTTGTGATCTATAATCTTATCTTTCCATTCCTATGATCTAAATCCCTTTCATAGCACATTTTAAGGAAGGTGCCACTGGCTAATAATTTCTTTCCAACTCTAGGTTTGGTTTATATATATAAATAATAATAATAAAAAAGAGGAACAAAATAAAACAAAAACAACTGAGGGGAAAGAGAAGAGCCATTTGAAAAGTCTATTTTTTATGTCCCAAATTCAATTTGTTTTAGCTAAAAATTACAAATTCCTACACACTAATGAGTTTGAGAATATATCTAATAAATAAGCATATAAATTTCAATAACTCAAAACTAGCATCTCAAAAATACAATTCATAACATTATAAAAATTAAAATTACTTAGCATAAGATGCATAAATAGCATATTTACTTTTTTGCTAAAAGTATTTCTGTATTGTTTAAATCTTTTAATGTAAATGCCCTGTAGTGCTTGCATGAAAAAAACAAATTTGAGTACAAGGCTGAACAAATAAAGCATAATTGATTTCAGACTTTCTAATCTAATTTTTAATATAGTTATTATTCCAAACAGCAGCATTTCAATTGATTCATATTATGCTTTAGGTAGTAAATATTTATTTATATATACTTTAAAAGCTTTATGATATAGATACTAAAAATTCATAAGGAAAACACATTACCTGAAATGATTTCTTATACTAATTTTTTTTTTTTTTTTTACAAACTAATTCCCTCGGTTAAGAATCTAGGGATGAAAAATAAAATCTAGGGATGAAATAATCAGTATTTTTTACCTACCCGTATTTCCATATTTGGTATGCAAAGTACCCCAATTAGAGACTGGATTCCAGAGTTTCCAGGTTTACATAAATTAATAATACCTAAAAGAGGATAAAAAGAAAAATAATCACTGACTTCACTTCAAAAAAAACAATATAAAATCTGTGATATTTTCTCCCAGACTAAATTATATAATATTATACTCTTTGGTTATCATAACTGACAGTATATTTTAAGTATTCTCTATTTCCCTAGTAATTAGAGATTTATCACCAATAATTTTATAATTTAAATTCCTTTCTCTATTTGTTTCACATCCAAGAATTGAAGTTCATGAATCTGAATGCCTAATATACCTCTGTTTGTTGATGAATGAGTCTCTGGGAATAAGAAGAATATTGGAGAAAATAAGACAATGGTATATTTTCCTTGTTTAATGTACCCTCAACCTAAAAGAGAAAAGTTTGCCTGGCAGTTGTTTTTTAAAAGTTTAATCCTGGGGCCGTCTCGATAGCCCAGTGGATAGGGCGCCGGCATACCACATGGGAGGCCCCGGGTTCGATTCCCGGGGACCTCTCCTAGCGGGCAGACTGCCTTGAGAATGGCAAGCCGCCATGGGCGGGCTGGAGCCGCCGTGGGCAGGGCAAGAAGCTGCCACGGACAGGGCAAGAGCCGCCATGGGCAGGGCAGGTCGCCCGCGGATGGAGCGCAGCCAGCCACCCGCGAACTGAAGCAAGCGCCGGCCGTGAACGGACGCAGAGACCGCCCACAAGCAGGGAAAGCCGCGCCTGCGCAGTGACCACTCTCGGCGCGTCGCCGCAGCGGGGGGAAGGGGAGATATGTAATAAAATAAATAAATCTTTAAAAAAAAAAAAAAGTTTAATCCTGTAATTTATTGAATGCACTTAAGATATCACTGTCAGGCTCCAAAATAAATGATATGGATCAAAACTTTTTAAATTTAGAGAACTTCAAACAATTTTAAGCATATTAAAATCATATGCCACAAAAGAAGGCATATGACAATCCAATAAACACTTACAGGGTATTCACTATTATTAGACAACAGAGGAATACAGAGTAATACACAATTAAGTACTACTATACACACTACACACTCATCCCAGAGTGGCTAAAGTTAAAGACTAACAACAACAAATGCTGATGAGGATGAAAAACAACTAGAATTTATTGCTGATGGGAGCATAAAACAGTACATGTATTTTAGGAACAAGTCTAGCAGTTTCTTTTAAAACTAAACAGTCATCCACCCTATGACCTAAAAATTCCACTTGGGTTTTACCCAAGAGAAAAGAAAACCCATGTCCACATATAGGCTTGTACAAAAGGGTTCATATTTTTACTTTAGAACAGTCAAAACTGGAAACAGCTGAGATGTTCACTATCAGGAGGAAGACAAAACAAACTGTGGTATGTGCATCAGTGGAATACTATTCAGCAATTAAAAGGTACACATTACTGATATATAGAACAACATAAATGACTCCCAAAATCATTACATTGAATGAAAAAAAGGCCTTACACAAAAGTGTACATACAGTATAATTTCACTTACATAAAGTTCTAAAACAGGCAAAACTGACCTACAATGAAAAAAATCAGAAGAGTGACTGCTTCCTGGGGGAGTGGGGTAGGGAGTGGGTGGGGTAGGGATTAACTAGAAAGGGGAATGAGGGAATTTTCTGAGATGATGATAATGATCTATATCTTGATAGGGGTTTGGGTTACTTAGGTGTAAACATCTGTCAAAACTCATCAAGAAGACTATCTGTACATTTTACTGTATGTAAATTTTATCTCAAAAAGAAAGAGAAAAAAGAAAAGGGAAAGGAAAGAACCATAAACAAATACTGAACTTTAATAATGTACCTGCTGAAGTGTTTAGGAGTGAAGTGCAATGATGCCTGCAGATTACTGTATATTGCATTAGAATAACTCAAGATGGATAATGAAGACATGTAGGAATGGATATACAAATGGAGATATATGTAATAAAATGAATATAGCAAACTCAAGATGGTGGGAGTATATGGGTGTGCACTGTACAATTTTTCAACTTTTTTGTATGTTTCAAATTTTTTATAATAAAGTGGTAAAATATTTTTAAAAAAACATATAGGACTCTGAAATTTCCTGTTACTTCTGGCTAAGCACACATATTTATGAGTAACACATATTTTCTTTTTGAATTTAGGTTCAGCAATCAAAATAAAACCAATAGGTAGACTTAATTTGCTTAAGTCAGTCAAAAGGTATTTTCAAACACTGATGTTTTAGGAATGTGAAGACTATAGTTTAAAAGACAGACTTCATAGATCATACTCTGCACAAATAGGGAACATAGGCTATTGAAAGTCATGAAGAAAATGTATTCTAAAAGTTAATTTATCAGCCACTTGAAACTTGAAATATATCATAGAAATCATGTTACAAATAAACACAAGTTAAACTCATGAAAACAGTACCACATAATCTAAATACTATTGAGGAAATTATTTTTGTGGGAAAAAATGTCTTCAGAGTTCTAATTTGTAATGCCAATATTTATCTTCTTAATTCAACAGGATGGTGGAAGACTCCCAACCTTCTAAGTTTCTAATGATGGACAAGAGTTCAAGGACACCAGAAGTTGAAGAGTTGAAGACAGTAAAGAAAGAGACTGGCAGAAATTACAGACATAGTGACAAGCACAATAGGCTCTGGAGATAGTAAGAATGAGGAGATAGTTGCAAGGCTGTACTGATAGTTAAAGCAGGATAGAATTAATTTTTTTTTGTTAGAACAGAAACTGCTCAAATGGCAAGGAAGCTGAGGGATGGTTGAGGATGATGGCTGCAGCAACAGAAAAAAAAGCAACATAGAGTTCTGAGGCTAAGGGCAGTGATGGGGAAGCTTGGCAGGAAGACCGAGTTAGTTTCTGTGTTGAAAGAGTATGTGGGGACTGGTGAAGAATGAAAAGGATGTGTGAAGATTGGGCCCTTATAGAATCCTATGGTTGTCCACAAAGGCAGGGTAGAAAAAGGCAGGCATGAAGTATAGCAAGGCTTTTCACCAAGGTTTTAAGAAGCCAGAGACAGTCCATGGAAATACACTGACTAGGGGCCAAGTATATGGCTGGGATAGACATTTGTACAGAAAATATATCTGTAAGTTAGGGCTACTGAGGTATGCAGAAATGTTTAATTAAATTTTCTTGTTCTGCTTATTTGCTATACTCCTTGCTACGCTATCCTTTAAATTATTTTGCAAAGTCAGGAAGAGAAAAGATAACCATTAAAATAAAAAAATTTAAAAATGTTTAGTGTTGGTATTATCTTAAGAAAAATGATTGCTTTTTATTCCACAGAAATATAAAATATACATAATCCCTATTTTCAAGTAATTTGAGGATACTAGGGGCCTATCTTGCTTATTTGACATTTCTGAAATTACTATGTTGTATTTTTAGGTAACAAATTTTAGATACATATACCATTAAAACTACATTTTTTTGGTTTTGTTTTATAGATCAGCTTAATTGTTTAAATTGCCCAGTCATTACCATGTTTGCAAATATTTAAAGTATATATGTATATTGAATATAATAAAAGCTGTTTCCTTTGTCCCACTACAATGTTTTCATCATATATTAATAATGTTTGTACAAATCCCTTTGACTCTAATAAGACACAAATTAAGATAAGATTAACCCATATATTAGATGATGCAGTAATAATTTAACAATTAAAAAAAATAGTCAAGTTTTTCTTTCTTATTGGAAGGTATAAAGCAGTATACAGTAACTTACCTGCCCAAGACCGGAATGTTGCTATGATTCCCATTTTACTGGCTAGAAATCGTGCCTCTCTGTCTTCTCTGGTAAAAGGAGGGGGGAAAAAACAAAGAAAAAAATGTTAAAATAAAAAGTGAAGTTTTCCCTAGAACTGTATTAGAATAAGAGGTATCATTAGTTAGTATTTATAATATTTACACAGGAAAATAAAACAGGATGTTAAAAAACTGAACAAAGATCCAATCTACCCCAAAGCAAATTACCAAGCTATATACTGACCCCCAATTTAAAATTTAACACGGTTAAAAATAAGTTACAAATTCTGCTTTTCTGTTCTTTTCTGTTTCCTCCTCTTTCCGAAAACTATTCTTATATGGCTCATTAATATCTTTAATTGAATATTAGAGAGAATATTAGTCTGTTGATAAGCAACTCTGTCTGTCCCAAAGTTGCCCCTTAGCAAAAAAAATAAAAAAACTTACCACATAAACCTCACTTTTACCACATACATTCTCTTTACTTCAAAATCCTTGCCGCAAACTTATTTGAGCATTTCTAACAAGCTCAACCACCTATGTATCCACTAAAATGTTATTACATACCTAGATATTATTATCACTAGGTATTGTGTATCCAACTATCTCAGATTTACTCCTTTCCATGTGATAATTATAACAGTTAACAGCTATTTAAATATATTAAACAATTTCCATGTGTGGCTTATACCTGTTTTAATACTTGTTAGCAATCTTGTAGTCTTTATTTATGCCAACCCAACCAGCAACTTTACTCTATCAACTGTCTATTTGTTCCTATGCCATCATTTTTCCTTCCCTAGTAAAATCATTACTGTTTGTGAGGGTACAGAAATCCAGAAAACTGGGAAAGAAAAAAGAACAGAATATTAAGAGCAACGACAGAAAATCAAATTAGATAGTGGTGAGCGATCAGATAGTCTACAAAAGAATGACATGCTAGTAAACAATCCGACTAAGCTCTGTAGCACCAGTCAAAATGAAAATATAACAGAAATTAAAAATAGGGCTGCAGGGGGTGAGGGGAGGGGAAGAAATGAGACCGAAATACCCAAGAGATGGAGATTTTAGTGCCCGTCTCAAAACTATTAGTGCTATATTTATATCTCTACCTTATTAGATATGTTTGTAATATTTTTTGAAGCACTCATTTCCCTTTTCTCTGGTCATGATGAAATGTACCCTCAACTGGCCTGTCATCCAGCTGCCCGTAATCCAAAAATGAACATGATATGCAAAACCAAATAGGAAAGATTTTGGTGGAATGTACCCTGCCCCCAACTCAATACCTGCGATTGTCTCTTGCTTACCCATGGTAGGCAAACGTGTAAAAATGCCTTCCCCTCTCCAAGATTCCGTGTCCTAATCCCTAATTCCTGTGAATATGATGAAATATGAATGCTGTGGTTATGTTTCCTATATAACTCAGTTGATCTTAAGATAGGGAGATCATCTGAGTAGGACTGATCTAATGAAGAGCTTTCTCTAGCTGGTGGCAGAAGAGGAAATCAGAAATTCAAAGCATGAAAGGATTCTAGGCACCGCTGCTGCCTTTGAGGTTGAAGGGGTCATGTGCCAAGGAATTAGGTCAGTCTCTAGAAGCTGAGAGTAGGCCCTGGCTGACTACTATTAAGGAAACAGGAACTGCAAGGAAACGAATTCTGCCAACAACCTGAGTGAGCTTGGAAATGAGTTCTTCACCAGAACCTCCAGATAAGAACTATGCCAGACTTCTGACCTATAGCACGGTTAGCTGAAATAAATGAGTGCTGTTTTAAATTGCTACTTTCAGGTAATTTGTTGTGCAGCAACAAAAAAAGGCATACATGCCCCATCAATAAAGAGAATATCCAAATTTCGTAAGGATAAGCAAAGAAAGGGGCTTATGAATATCAATTGGTATTTTAATTATTAAAAGGAATAAAGCTTTGTGGAGACATAAACTGAGGAGATCTCTTTCCACTTCTTAGCTCAGGTCATGATACTAAGTCCAAAGGGATGGACATGACTGAAAATATGAGACTACTATTTTCAACTCAGGAGAAAAATGAAACAAACAAAAATATCCCCCCCTCCCATTCCAGACTGTTCCAAAACTTAGTGAAGAATTTTAAAACATGTACAATCTATCAAAGTAAGTATGACTAATATTGAACAATCCTACTAGAAAAATACCTCATGGCATACTAGAACTGCACAGATCATGCATTACCATAATCCCTGAATCATATTAAATCTACCCCTGAATACATATTAAGATAAATCTACTCCAAAAAGACTCAGAAAAGTATATTTCCTCATTTCTAGAAAATAATCTTTTATTTCCCTGTAAACCTTACTCTCAAAATTCTACATATTACATCTTTCTGTCTACTTTATTTACTAATGAACATCTTCATTCTACTCCCTACTGTTAATTCATTCATTGAGTTCCTTAATGTTAATTATGCTAAAAACACATACAAAAGAAAAACAATGAGCTATGGTTTTTCTGTAGCCTATCTTACATTTTTTAAATAAGAAATTAATTCTAAAACTTAAATTTCCCATTTAAAAAAAAAACTAATTTTTTAAAAACGACAGTTAAATACATCATGAGATGAGTATAACATAATTCAATCAAACAGGAAATCTCCTTCAACTGACATTCCAATGCCTCTACATGCAATCAGGCAAATCTGAAAGCTTTAATATGAACAGACACACTCCCCTCATGAATTATTAGAAATAAATGGTACCTACTTGAGCTGTCCTTCAGCTGTATCTGGACTATGCCTGTAGTGAAAATCGGTATAAGGTGCTAAAATTCGCTAATAAAAAAAAAAAAAAAAGAAGAGAAGTCCTTATTATGAAATTCATTCTTCCTATAACAAAGCTAAAATTAATTTGATTTCTCTACATTTTTAATTAGGTTTATTGTCTGAGAGACTTATTTCTCCAAAAATATCACAGAGGAAGGAATATGTTGAGTGATTTTTAAAAAAAATGTACAAATTTGAATTTATGAACTTAACTTGTAATTGAGATATAACACACACACAAAAAATAGTGCACAAATCATAAATGTACAGTTTAATGGATTTCCTCAAACTAAATGCACTTGGCTAAACAGCACCACCTGAAGAGAACATTAATTATGTGCATCCTAAAAACTCCCTTATTAACCCCTTGCCATCACGACCTACACCAAGATAACCACTATCTTGACTTACGTGAATTAGTTTTGCGTTTTTGAACATTATTTAAATGGTTTCCTTTTATAAATTTCATTCTCCTTTTTGTTGCTGCTATAAAGAATCTGTATTCCCTTGTATTTACTTATATATTTACCTTTTCTGATATACTTTATTGCTCCCTATATTTTCCTATTTCTCTCTTAGTTTTTCTGCTAAGATTCCTTTTAGTCCACCTTTCTTGTATCTGTCTGTCTACCTCTTTTTCTCTCTTTTTTAAACAATAAATATTTATCATCTCACGATTTCTCTGAGTCAGAAATCTAGGAGAGGCTTAGCTGTATGGTCTGGGCTGAGGGTATCTCAGGAGGTCAATCAAAATGTCAACCATGGCTGCAATTATCTTAAGGAGCTAGAAGATCTGCTTCCAGGATGGCTCAATCACAAGATGCTGGCTGTTAGCAAAAGGGCTGAGTTCCGCCTCATGCAGGCCTCAGATTAGGCTGCTTTAGTGTCCCAATGACATAAAAGCAAGCAATCAGAAAAAGAATAGAGTTGTTTTTGTTTGCTTGTTTGTAATTCCCTTGAGCCTTTTTCTTTTTTTTATTTTTTTAGAGAACTTATAAGTTTACACAAACATTATACAGAAAATAGAGTCCCCATTACCACCCCTCATACATACAGTTTTCTCTTTTATTAACACTTTGCATTAATGTGGAAACTTTGTTTAATGTGATGGAACAATATTATTATAATTATGCCTTGTACAAAGAAACATTGTATGATTTTAACATTTTAAAATTTATTACAACTTGTTTTATAACTAACATTGTTGATCCTGGAGAATGACCCATGTGGACTAGAGATGAATATGTATTCTGTTGCTGAGTGAAATGTTCTAACTTGTCTCTTAATTCTACATGGTTTACAGTATCATTCAAGTCCTCTATTTCCTTTTTTATATTCTGTCTAGATGTTCCATTCATATTGACAGCGGTATATTGAAATCTCTTATTAATACAGAAAGGTCTATTCTCCCTTCAAATCTGTCAATATTGGCTTCATATATTTTGGGCTCTACTGTTAGGTGCATATATGATTGTTATGTTTTCTTGTTCAATAGAATTAACCCCTTGATCAGGTATACAGTGACCTTCTTCGCCCCTTGCAACAGATTTTGATTTAAAGTCTATTTTATGTGATATTATTAGTATAGCTGCCTCAGCTCTCTTTTGTTTACTATGTGCATGGCATTTTCCCCCCATCCTTTCATTCTCAAACTGATTGTACATTTGAATTTAAGATGGGTCTCTTGTAAACAACATATAGTTGAGTCATGCCTTTTTATCTATTCTACCAATCTCTGCCTTTTGACTGGAGAATTTAATTCATTTACATTTAAGTAATTACTAAAAAAAAAAAAAAAGAAAAATATATTAAAAAAATAAAGTACTGATAATGCAGGACTTTGTGTTGCCATTTTGCTATTGGGTTTTTCTAAAACTTATACCTTTTATGTCCCTCAATTCTTCTATCAATGTCTACATTCATATTTATTTGACTTTTGTACTATATCACTTTGAGTCCCTTACAAATTCTTTATATATTTTTCAGAAATTTTCTTTGTAATTACTATGGGGCTTCAAATTAACATCTATAACAATTACGTTTGACTTGATACCAACTTAACTTCAATAGCATACACATACACTGTTTCTATCTCCCTCAGTGCCGGCACCTTTTTGTTGTAGTTGACTGAAATTATATATTTACACGTTTTATGTCCAAAATCATTACTGATTATGAATTTGAATATTAGAACCTGTAAGGAGTAAAAAGTGCAGTTAAATACATACCAAAAATATATTACATAGTACTGGTATTTATAATTATCCCAATGGTAACCTTAATCAGCAGTGTTTGTTTATTTACGCCACTCCAGTCCACTAGTATTGTGTCCATTCCTTTTGGTCTGAAGAACTCCCTTTAGCATTGCTTGTAGGGAAGATCTAGTGGTGACAAAGTCCTTCAGCTTCTGTTTACCTGGGAATGACTTAATCTCACCTTTTTTGAAAGGCACTCTTGCCAGATATAAAACTCTTGGCTGACCACTGTTTTCTTCAAGGACTTAAAATATTTCATCTCATGGGCTTCTTGTATCCATTGTTTCTGGTGAGAAATTGGCACTGAATCTTACTGGGACTCCGTTGTACATAACAGATTGCTTTTTCTTGCAGTTTTCAGCACTCCTTTCCAGTCTTTTGTATTTAACACTTTGACAACAATGTGTCTGGGTGTATTTCTCTTCAAGTGTATTCTGTTTGGGTTCATTGGGCTTCTTGAATGTGCATATTCATGTCTTTCATTAAATTTGGGAAGTTTTATTGCCATTATTTCTTTGAATATTCCCTCTGTTCCTTTCTCTTTCTTCCCCTTCAAGTACTCCCACAATCCATATATTGAGCACTTGATGGTCTCCCACAGGTTTCTTAGGCTCTATTCACCTTTTTCATCATTTTTTCTTTCTGCTCCTGAGCCCAAATCATTTCAAAGATTTTGTCTTCAAGTTCATTGATTCTTTTCTGCCAGCTCCAATCTGTGTTGAAATGCTCTAGGGAATTTTTCATTTCAGTTACTGTGGTCTTCAATTGCAGTATTTCTGACTGGGTCCTTTTTAAAATTTCTCTATTGTGATTTTGATATTGAACATTCATTGCTTTCCTAATATTCTTTACTTCTTTCTCCGTGTTTTCCTTTATCTCCTAAAGCATACAAAGCAGGGTTTCTTAACAAGAGGTCCATGACCTTGAATTGAAATTCAAAAAAATATAATTCTTGTGGGGACATGTTGGTATAGGTGTGATACATTTATTAAATACACAGTATACTGTGGACTTAGTAAGGGGTCTGTGGTTTTCATCTGACTGGCAATGGGGTCCATGGAACAAAAGCGGTTAAGGACCCCTGATACAGCAGATCATTTTTGAAAAGCATGCCTGGTATATTCAAAATCCAGTCTTCTTCATTGATGGTTTCTGGATTTTTATCTTGTTCCTTTAGATGGGCCATCACTTCCTGTTTCCTTGTCTGTCTTAACCTTTTGTTGCATTTCGTAAAATTTAGTATGTTGAAGTGTTAACTCTGGGATTAAGTCCCTAATCTGTCTGTTAATATAAATTTCCATCCTGATAGTCATAAAACAGATATTTACGAAAACAAACAAGCCAAAGCAAAAAATATCTTTCACCATATTTTCAAAATGGTTCTGCATTGGCTGGTGCTCTCCTAAGTTTGGTCCTCCTATTAAGAAGATCAGCCCAAGGCAAAAGTGAAGTCCATGGTCCTTTCTGTTTTTTTCTGAACCTGAATCTTGTCCTGAGCTTATGCTTGGTCTTGGGTTTATGAATTCCCCCATTTACAGGAATTCAAATGGCACCTCTATTCTATAAAAAATAGACTTTCTCCCCTTCCCAGGTGATCTATTGTATAACTTAAACCAGGTAATCCTTTGCTCCAAGCCACTTTGACTTAACTTTGTTTCTTACACTACTTTAGCTATCCACAAACTGCTTCTTCCTGCAGGGAAAATTCTGGGAGGGCGAAGCAGACACAAGTTTCCTGGTTTGGTCTTTCATGTTACTACTCAAGAGACTGGCACTGACATACAGGCATCACAGTATGCAAACAGGGGTTACTCTACACCCTACACATCAGGGCCAGGGACCCACAAGGGGAGTGCAGGCCGGCTGCACACTGTGCCTCAAGGGGATGAGGGAGCAACTGGTAGTGGTGGCAACAGTGTCTTCTACTATTTATTAAAACTGTGTTTTCTTAATTTGGTACTCACCCAGTTACTTCCTCAGTTACTCTGTTTTCCAGAGTTCTGAGAAAAGATGGCTCTGCCAATTTTAGTTAGTTGTTCAAAGATGCTGTGGGGGAATGGCACCCTGGAGCATCTTATATTGCCATCTGGGTCAACCAGAAGCCTTTTACCTTTGTTTTTGAAGGACATTTTCTCTGGTGAGTTGGCAGTTATTTCCTTTCTTTAAAGAGACCATTCTATTGTCCTGGCACCCATCTTCTTTATTTTTGGAAATGAACTGACAGACTTGCTCCCTTGAAAGTAATGTGCTTTTTTTTTTTTTTCAAGCTGTTAATAGGATTTTTCTTTGTCTTGGTTTTCAGCACTCTTAACATGATGTACCCATGTATTCTTTTCTTTATGTTAGCTTGTTTGAAGTTTTCTGAGCTTTGTGAGCATGAAGTTTAAGAAACAAAATTTTGGTCCTTGTCCTTTTGGATATTTGCTTCCCCCAATTTTCTCTCTCATTCCTGAAGACTACAGTAATAAGTATGTTTCATCCTTCTTTCCTTTTCGGTTTATTCCCTTATTTTTTTTCCGATCTCCTCACTCTGGATATTTTTATTGACTTTTCTTCCATTTTTTAATGATATCAACTTGTCCTAGATGAATTAACTTCATTGAAGTTTGAATTTGAGATATTATATTTTTCAAAACTAGAATTCCCATTTGATTTCTTAAAATATATATTGCAATTTTCTGGTGACATTCTCCATTATTTCATCTATTTTTCCCCTCTTTTCTTCCATTTCCTGAACAGATTAATCATGACTGTTTTAAAGTCTTTTTCCTCTAACTGCAATATCTAGATCACCTGTAGGTCTGTTCTCAGCTTGTGCTACAGAATTGGACTTGTACATCCCCAGTTACATGAGATAATTTTATAAAATCTCATAATATTTATAGATATCTTCTGTCCATTCTGTTTCCCTA